>JAUYWV010110873.1:0-12535 GCA_032274565.1 Nematoplana nigrocapitula
ATTACAGCCGGGCATTAGGTTACATAATATCACCATTTATCTAGGCGTCTATGTTTACACATTCTCAAACGGGTGGTTGCTGATAATCTACTCAACGGAACAGTTGCGAGAGAAAAAGGATTATACTTCATTTTTTCAATGTTTATTTTGGTTTATATCGGTTCGTAGAAACAACAACTTCTCATCGACAAATTTCCGAATATCGCAAAGGATGAATGAAGTTTCGATTCTTCAAGGCACAATTTCCGAGAAATCAGTTTATAGATATAACAACTTCTCATCGACAAATTTCCGAATATCGCAAAGAATGAATGAAGTTTCGACTCTTTAAGGCACAATTTCCGAGAAAGTAGTTCATAGAAACAACTGCTCAACGACAAATTTCCGAATATCGCAAAGAATGAATGAAGTTTCGACTCTTTAAGGCACAATTTCCGAGAAAACAGTTCATAGAAACTATAACTTCTCATTGACAAATTTCCGAATATCGGAAAGGTTGAATGAAGTTCCGACTCTTTAAGGCACAATTTCCGAGAAAGCAGTTTATAGAAACTATAACTTCTCATTGACAAATTTCCGAATATCGCAAAGATTGAATGAATTTCCGACGCTGTGAGACATAATTCCGAGGAAGCAGTTTAGAGAAAAAACAATCCGAAAAGTGTATTAACCAAAGAAATGTCCGAATAGCACATATACAAAAGTTTTCCGAATGCTTAAGGCAAAATTTCCGAAAAAAAACATTGCCCCCTTACTCCGCGGTGCCTGTTTTAGGAGATCCTTAAAACAGCTACTTATCGGATGAGGTGGTCCTCGAAGTAAGGTTGGTTTTTGCATTCCTCCCAGAATATAAAATTTATAAAAGGCTAAGGCAACTGAGGAACTTCCAAACGGCGCTAGAAATTTCGGAATACCGTTAAGAATTTCCGAATAATAAAAAATGAAAAGGGGGCGCGCGCGTTCTGCGCCCCCCCTTTTGTATTCGCCACTGTATAGTAATCATTCTGTTCAGACACAGCGATTTTTAATAAGTAGTTTAGAGAGTGACAAACTTATCTAACCTGTGGGCATCGTAGACTTTTATTAACTACTGTGTTTGACTATAACTGGTTCGTTATGTTTAAATTAGTATATGACTGGCTGACACATCCTGCGCCGTTTTCGAATTGCAGGGAATTCAGTTACATGGCTGGTTTGTGGACATCCTTTCGGACATCTTATTTTTAGGTTACATCTTTTTGAAGTGGAGGGTGACGACGACCTTTCATTTATTCTACTACTATGATCTGGTTGACTATGCTTTTAAACTTTACGCTTTTTAGTTTCCAAAGTTTAATTTTTAGCATATTCCACTCAGTGGAAAATAGACTGCATTGGAGTTGAAGTGCAATATGAGTGCAATATCCCAGTAAAGAAGAGGTAAAATTTCTACTGCTGTATTATTATTATTTTCCTTATTTTTTTAGTTTTGCCTGTGCCTTCCCAATGAAGCACTAGAAATATTTGATGCAGGTAACCATTTAAAACTCATTCCAATGAATGTCTGCCTTTTTACCTAAATGCATATCGACTAAAGCCTTGATACCCGTGAAAAAACATAATATAACTTAAAATGAATTAAAACAAGTTTGAAACTTATTATAATTAGTGTCTGCAACCACCAAATCATCTTGGGGATTCTAAAAGCATTCTATATTTGAAACAAATATAGCCTCACTAATATAAATTGTATACTCAAACTATACCTCAAGTTGGTGCGTAATTAACTGCAAAATGACCCGAAAACGTGTAATTATTCTTTGCCGTTTTGAAAAGCCTTCAAAAGCTTGATGACATTATAGGAATAATGGCTATCATTCATTAAATTCAATCATTGAAAGCCCGGGAATATATTTAGTTATTTGTTTGAAATTGTATTTTACCATTAGAATTTAATCTCTATTGAATGCTCGCTCGCACGTTTTTACAGCATTGATTGTTTTTTTCAGGACATTCTTCGACATGGGTATACAAATCACTACTACAGTACATTCGCTGGAGATTGTCATATCATTACGCCGTCAAAGTTTTCCTGGGAACAATGCATACGAGTCACGTCTCAAAACCTGACCTATTCTTATGTTTATTAATAACGATAGCAACGTAGAGTATAGTCGCACTTTTATTGGATCACTACAGAAAAAAAGAATATTGTTGCAGATGCAAAAAAGAACACTGAAAGTATATCCTCCGATTAGAAATTAACTTTGTGATCAGGAACTTTTGTGCAATTGGATAACGACTTTTTATAAATTTATTTATTGTTGTTGAAGTTAAACTTCATGCTGGGTGATCGGTTTGGTAATGTTAATCTTGTTTGTTTTATGGTTGGTTGGTTGGTATGTTGATTTTTACACTCATTGGTTATGCGATTATTTGGTTTATCATAATCATCAACAGTAAGGTTGTGCAATTTGCGTATTTGTGGTTTTCGCGATCGTATGCCGACCTCTTCTATTCTTTGTCGCCTTCGTTGCGGCGCTAATAGTAAGCCCGTTCCACCTCCTGATGTCATCGAACCAAGATGTTGCTGGCCTGCCTCTTGGCCTCCTGCTCTTCACATATCTTTCAATAATTTCTTTGTTAATTGCTCCTCTTATACGCATTGCATGGCCAAAATACCGCAGCTTCGTCTAAGCCATCCTATTCTGCAGCTCCAACTACACACCAAGTTTTTTTAAACCCATTGGCTATTCTTCATTCTGTCCATGATATCCTCAGAATTATTCAGTAAACCCACATTACGAAAGCATCGATTATGGTCCCGCAATGGCAAACATACTAGCTTTCAGTAATCTAAGAGTAACCTGTTAATAAAAATGAATACTCTTCTGAAGTTAAATGAAATCATTGCAAAAAGAAAAATTGCATTAATCGGGCAATATTAAAGCGTTCTGCAACATCATAGAAGGATATATCCCAGGTTCTAGATTTCCTGGAAGACGAAGAAGAACTTGGACAGCTGACAGCAGAGAGTGGGTAAACATAAAAACGGTATATGTAGAGGAATGAATGAATGAATGAATGAGCTTTCAAACATCAGCTGACTTTTTATGACTTATCCAGATATTAACCATACTCTGTGTAGCCTTCCGTGTAATCGTTATTCTTATTCGTATTTCCTCAGAGCTATCTCCGTTGGTATTGATCATTGACCCAAGATCTACAAACTGTTCAACGTCTTCTATTCGTTCTCCATCAATCACGAACTCTGTGCGGTCTGTTCTATTTCTATCTACTACCATTATCTTTTTATTCTTGGTGTTGAGAAGTAGACCCTTATAGGGGCGTGTGCAGAAAAAATAGCAGGGATGGGTCTGAACAGGAACTCGAGTTATCCTCCCAATAAAATTTTGGAATTTAAGTGCGTTTCTTTGCATTTGAGGCATATTACTGGGCTATCGATAGGAGTACTTACAATCCCAAATACAGTATGTGACAGTTCAATCATTAGAATTGAAAACAACAATTTTTTAAATCGATTTTATTGAAAGGTTTATAATTAAATGTAATCAAAAACTTACAAAAAATATTTCAATAGGTTCATACGATTTTGAAAAAAGGCGGCGCGATGGGCCCTGACGAAGCGCTATGCGTTGGAGCCACATGCGGCCACGCACCGCGCTTATCTCCCTGGCGGCCACTTCCGCCCACCACCCGATCTCTCGCGCGCTGACTGCCTATCCCTGTCTCAGCTGCGCATGGGCCACTCCACCATCCTGGCCGCCTACAGGCACCGGATCAGCCTTGTCGACTCTCCCCTCTCCCCCTTCTGCCTCCAGGCCCCGGAAGACCTCTCCCACCTTCTCCTTACTTGTCCCTCCCACTCTGTCAGTCTTTGGTGACAACCCCTCCCTCGCCGTCCTTGCTGACGGGAAGCGAGCGCTGTCGTTCATCAAGGGGATCGGGGTGCTGACGCGCCCTTCAGACCGAGAATAAGACAGACAGACAGACCTCCTGGGATTTGAGTTTAAGGTCGTAGTTTGAGTTCATGAGGACTAGAGCAGTTAGGCGCTCTGAGCTCATTGTTGATCGGAGTGCCGTCTTCGTTTGGCGAACGGCGGAAAACGAACGCTCAGTTTCGCAACTTGGCACGGGCAGCAGGCAACCTACTTGAAGAAGGCCGTAGATATTGGGAAACTAGTCTTTGGAACAATGCGCCAAGGCCTTCGTAAAAGAATCGGGTACCTCTCGTTCCCCGACACTGAATCGTCCACGATAAATCTGCAGCTCCGTTGACAGACTCTGGTAACGAGGAAGGTCTTCTTCGTAGATGCATGGTCAGATTTTGAGGGCTTCCTCGTCATTTCCCTTATCAATTGTGATTAATACCGCGGGTAACATTCGTATAAGAGCCGCAATGGTGCCGGTCGTTTCCTCCGGAAAGCGCTCCGTGACTTGTTTGTTGACGTCATCTATAAACGGAATTGCGACTGATCTTCTGTAATATATTGGCTTGTTGTCTCAGCCGGTTGTGTTACCCTGTAGATGGAAGCTCCGCGGGCACGATGGACATCCTCTGTCGACAGTCGCTTAACACATATGTATAAAAGCGATTATTTGTACTCTATAGGCTTCATTTTCATTTGTGAGCTGGGGTGGGTCCAGAACCCTCGGACCCACCCCCCGGACACTCCCCTGCTTTACAGATTTAAAATTATAATTAATTCTATACGTGATATGGTGTGGTCATTTCAGGGCTTCATTGAGTTTTGCATTGGCAGAGAATCAAATGGTGGGTACAATATTTTCTTTTCAATAAATGAAAACATGCTGCAATGATAGCTAGTACTGTATTTCTGACTAATAAAGTGTATCTACTCTGTTAAGATGAAAGTGTCCAGTAGTATTCAAGGAGAAAGGTAAAACAATAAACGGAACCTAACATTAGAGAGAAACGACAAAGGTTGGTGTGGTCACGCATCTAGCAGGAATTTATCACATTGCTTTCAGTTCTAATTGCAACGGAAAATCAATCTCAGCGAACAAATAATGACCCGGAGACCATTCATTGGCCATGATCTAATGCAGACAGACAGAAAAATTAATCAGGCGCACACTGCCACACGACAGAGCAACTAAATTCCCCTGGAAATCTGGTTGCCTAGCGACCGTAGTAGTAGTGTTTTGTTAGCTCTACTTCAACCCCAAACGCCGAAATGTTTTTTTCATAGGAGTGAAGTAGAGTTAACGCAACAGGTTTTCTTATTTTAAAACTGTCATTTATGGTTGTGCAAGCAAAGCGGATAGTCGAACAAAAAAGCGCTGAAAAATATTTCAAATTTCAAATCAGACATTACTTACCGTAGGTAAATGTAGGTAGTTCTATAGGAGGCAAAATGTTTATCTATCAAAATTGATGATTTTATTTTAATGTTACTGTTCGAGCACCGATAACTACACGTCTAACCATTTCGCCGACAGATGACTCAGTACACTTTATACGCAAGGAGATTACACGTTTACAGCAAGCTCAACAACATGACTAAAACACGTCCAGTTTCCCCGCACGACGCCACCTGGACCAGATATGTGTTGGACTTATTCCGAACTTATACACTTTCACGAACGTCCACCATTACAGACCACGATGGCTTATCCTCTAGTGCTTAATTCTGAGTTCTTATGCCCCTCAGTGGCTCGGTTTACACCCGTTGGTGAACCATTATTGAGACAGACGCGTCCATGTTGTAGGAGCCAGTCCTTTAATACCTCACCGGTAGAAACAATCGGCTGAATCAGGTCCCAGAGATATCCATTAGCGTTCAAGCCTCCCCCGACAATCAGGCTGCTAAGGGTGGGAGGCAATCGTCTACCAACTCAGAGCCACGTTGTCCCCACCTATCAACAACTGTATATAAATAACAGACCGATCAACAATCCTTGCTGATTTGTACCTTCACCTTCAATATCTCATTCCCTCTACGAGCCCATTTTCAGTCTTCCAGTATCACTGCGATTAGGCCTCTACCAATGCGGTCTGTGTGGTTACATCTCACAGAAGGAATTGGGAATGAGGATATCTGCGTGGAGATATGTTTACGTCTACGATCAACTTCTCTAATAAACCTTCTAATTCCGCTGTCTTTTCTTTAATTCCATCCTCGTTCCACTGAAGGATCTGAATGAACTGACGGTAGACCATTGATCTGTGCTACCACAATTCTCTCTCTTTCCTTTGTAAAACATTGTCGTTTTATGTCGCATAGATTTAACCACCAAGCGACGTCGCTCTATAACACAAGGATTGTAGACTGTTTCCGCTCCATTCTTTCAAGTCATCAACATCAGTTTCTTCTTGGTCTTCCTCTCCTTCTATACTCCCCTATAACATCACTATTGTCATGCGATAAACGCGAATTTGATGACTATAAAGGAGTTCAGTTTTCGTCTTTTGATGGTTTTAATCACTCTTTCTCGTACTTCTAATGATTTTCTTCTGTCTTCCTTTTCAAACCATCATTATTTTTTGTCTTTCTTTTCTTTCCATGGGATGCTCAGTAGTTTTATGTATGTTTTCATTTGGAAAGCTGCAAAGCTTTTTGTTGATTAATAGTTTAGGATTTATTTTGCGGGTTTCAAAGTAATAGGAGGGTCATCAGAGGGTACTTCGCTTCACACCACTTGCTACAGCATTCATCTACATATACAGTGCATACAATATAGGCTAGATGAACACTGGTGAAAGCCAACTTAAAATTTCCTAACCACGATCGACCTGATGTTACACACAATGGTCTTCGCACACCCTCCGCACATTAGCATCCTCTGGTCCTCCTTCCAGATATTGATGATCATTTCACATTTTTTGGATAAGCTTTCGCACTCTGCCACTCTTTTATTGAACTCTTAAACTCTGAGAAAAACGTATATGCTTGGGTGTCCTCCTTTTTATCAAAGTTTGGTAATAATCAATATGATATTCTGTTGAACTTTCTGAAATTGATATTTTTAAAAAGAAAAAAAATGATTTTTTAGATATAGACGATGAAATTTCAGGTGTAGGATTGACAAAGTATTCTAATCGCCCATTATTAAATTCAAACTTCCAAACTTTGATGTATCCGACGCTTTGAAATTGCTAGTCACATTTGATTTTGTTTAAATTGTACAGTGTTCATTTTGCAATGTGCACGTTTTATAAATAGATGTTATGTGATCGTAAATTCATCGCCATCAAGGGAAGACTTTCTGATTATTTTTCCTCCCTAACAATATTCATGTTTTACACTAATTCTATAGTTAGAAAATGAAACCGTGCACTCAATAAAAGTTTCATAAATTAAGAACTACGGGATGTAATATGAATACCAGCAGGAATTATTTATACTATAGAGTGAGTTTTAATGAAAGAATTTATTACATCAACATGAAATCATTTTTTTAAAGAATGAATCTTATTTCTTGCTATTTCTAGTAGAGTTACTACATACAGTATATAACAAACGTCTTTAACTTTAATAGAATTTTGATAACAACAATTTCTAGAGTGAATTACTATTAATTCACTTTACTGAAACATTTGAAAAAATGTTAAAATGAAACAATAAGCTGATAATGAATTATACATAAAATATATGTGTAAAATCTAGTTTGTCTGGATGATGTTCAACTGGGAAAATTCCTAAAATTAAATCATCCGGGAAAAACATCAAATCAGTATATTTTGTCAGAATGGTTTTCGGCAGTCCGACCGACCACAAAGTCACAGTTAATTATCAGAAGCTTATCGCTTGATCCGTGAACTTGATTTGAACTTCGGGGATTTGAATCGTATAGAAATTGTGAAAGAGGTTGGTAGAAAAGAAAGGCGTGGTTTTCATATCTGACAGGGATTGTTTACGCTGATGTCAAATGGACTGCAAGGAATTCCAACGTACACTATCTATTGTTAGCCATGAACATCAAATTTAGGCAAACAAATATTTATTGAATAATTTTAAATATCATTCATAACATCAAAAAATATTAATTAATTTAAATTTTCCGGGCTTTTTTGTCACATTTCAACACCCGGAAAAAATAATATATAAATAATATATATATAATTTAACTTGATCTTTAGGCCCAATAGCGACAAATTGTGTTGATTTGTTCCCAGTTTTTAGCCATTTGCCAACCATTGCCTTCAGTAACTTATTTGCACGATTAAACTCAGAATCTTTCATTATGTTTACAGTTCTGTTTACCTCAGGGGAGGTAAGGTATCGATGAATTGCCGCGCGGATACCGATCAGGGAACTTGGACTGTAAAATTGTCCGTCTTTCTTCTTTAAATTAAAGTAATAGAATTGAAGATATTTTCCAAGAATGCAAGGTGGCATGGTTTCAATTTTGTTACTCAATCCGTTTTCTAAAAGAAAAGTTTTAAATTTATTTGCGTTTGAAGAAGTAGAATATTTAGTAGATTCTGGAATTGCATCCTGCTCAAAGGCTTTCATCGCAGCTTCTATTTCTGGTAAAAAAACGCATGACTTGTTCCGTCATCTTCCATCGCCAAATCATTTAGAAAACTGTCGCTAAACTCAACCATCATCCTTTGGCCACTTTCTTGTTCTATCCAATTTAATTCTTCGTCTGATATGCCAGAAATCTCTCCATTAGGTAGATTTGTAAAGTTTATTAAGTCTGACATTTTCTTACAGCTTATTCAATTAGTTCCATAAATATACTGATTAGAAGAAATACTATTGATTAATTCGTTTGTCAATTTGATTTTATTGGCTAACAAGAATAAACAAATATATTTAAATTTCGGGCGTAAATTTTCAATATATTTTGATTAAATAGTGTAAAAATAAGCGTATTTTGTAGCTATTTATTAATCAACAAAAATGCTTGTGTACGAATGTATTACTTTTTGACTACCCGATATGAGTAGTACATATATATGTTTTACGCATAATTTAACCGAAGACTGTTAATGACCTTACACTATCGTATAGATCCATATAGATCACTTGAACCTGAGGGAATTCCATGAATCCATGAAATTCAATTGTATTATAATTGTGTGTCACTTGTGAAAATGGTTGTGAGCATCCAACCGAAACCTGTCGAATATACATGTCTTTCATTTCTCTAATGGTCCTCTTTCCTGTCTGCATTAAATATAGAAATTCTTTAGCAGTTTATGTAAGATACTTAAATTATTAACAAAAATATGTGTAATATCTATGTATTTGTGTTGTTTACTTGTAGAAATTATTTATTGGAAACGAATCTCTATATAATATGTACTCTGTGAGTCTTATTATGTAGCATTGCAGCAATCGTCTATTCTAGAATTCAAATAAATCAATAATTTTGAATGCGATGTGATTGGTCAATGCTGAATTTACTGCAGCGTGAGGTGTTCTTTAACTTTTTAAATTTTCATTGAGATCGCATATCAAGAACATGTATAAAATGACGTTCACTTTTGGTAATCTTTAAAATGGGTCTAAACGGAATCTTATCGGTTTGACTAAATAAATTTTAAAACAAAAACTGACGGATCTCGAGGTTTTAGGGAACAACAAACAAACAAAAAATGAATAATAGACAGAGAGAGCTTTATAAATGATCTTGATTAAATAATAATAAAAAAACATACTACGGTGAGTCAAAGAAGTCAGAAAAGATAGCCTGTCTTGATATACAATAAGTTGCATCTTGTACATTCGGACTACTATGATAGGTTGTTCAAGTTACAGCGACCGCCCTCCTGACTTTCGGTTTCGATTGACGCTTGGTCATACGCGCGCCGCAATCACCGATCTCCCTCAACTCCTGCCTCAGTTGTTCCGCCTGGTGTTTGCTCAACTGGCGCCTATCGGCGGTGTAGGTCTCCTTGTAGACGGTGGAAAAATTCTGTCCCCCCATCTCCGTCAGGGACCGGCCCACCGGTTTGAAACTGCTCACAGGTTCGCATTGCTCGGCCGGGGGCCGAACGAAGGAGCGCATCGTTTCGGTCACACCCTCCATTTTATCAATGGGGGGCAGCCAGCGAGTGGGGCCTGCCAGACAGAATTCGCCGTACCTGGGCCTTCGACGTCGCAGTTGGGCGCCGTTAGTTTGGTTCCACCAATTCTTGAAAAACGCCTTGCTGGTTGTGTCACTGGCAAACACCGCGCCACTGGGCCCGGCGACTAACCCCGGTCCGCTGCCTTTGGGATGTGGGGCGATGTTAACCCGATGTTGGCTCAAATCGATGGGGCTGTAGTCGCTTTGGGTCACTGTTTTCATCATCGAGGTGGTTTTCACCGGCTCGCCAACCAGCCCGGACGCTTCATGTTTGCACGCTTGGAGCATTGGGTGCAGGCGGGTGTCGTGGCCCCGATAAGTGTCTCTCTGTTCGGTGCTGTAGCCCTCGCCGCCCCAATTGTCGTCACGTAGATCGATTGTTCCCGGTTTCGGTTCGATGGGATTGGGAGGACGAGGCTGACCATCCGGGCGGTGCGTGAACCCGGGGAAGTCGTATCTCGATTGGGTCTGACTAACGAACGGATCGTCGGAGAGAGATAGGGTCAACCTACCCGGCTGACCAATTGGTCGGACCCTCTGGGGACGTTCGGTGCCAAAATCCCCGTGGGTGTCACGATAGTGTGTCCGGAAACTGTGCATTCCCTCTAACCGGATTGAGGAATCGACGCCCTTGGACAGTACAACGGGGAGAGTACCACCGTGAATCAGTCCGCCGCCGAAGGAGTCTTTCATCGTCGTTTTCATCTGTCGATCCCTCGACGGGTATAGTAGTGAATCGGTGAAACTGGGCAACTCGCCGAAGGACAAGGTCTTGCCAATTCCGCCGTCCGCGTTCCACTCCCTGAAGGTGTCCTTGTTCGTCGTAGAGTCGTAGAAGGTGTCGTCGTCCCCCTTCTGGCGACGTTGTTGCGACGTCGGACGTCCGGCTCTGTTCAGCTGGGTGGATTTCTGGGGGAAGTCCTCCATGTACTGAGACTTTTCCCTCGCGTTTCCTTTCGCGTTGCCGATGAGAAACGCATCAGTGTTGTCACCCGGTTTTGTCAGAGTGGCACGGCCTCTGAGGTCGACTGACTTGTAACTCTCTTTTTGACACGTCTCCGAGGTCAACAGCGGAGGGACCGGAAGGCGTGGGGAGGCCGGTGGCCGTTTACTGGACCTCGGTCTGACCGCCTTCCCATAGAAGGTCTCCTGGTAGTGCGTTTGTGTCGGTCTCTCGCCCAGCGTGGCCTCCTGATCCAGCAGACGTCGAGGAGAGGGAGCTACGGCCCTTGTGACCCCGTAGAGTTTGTCCAGAAAAGCATTGGTCTCTTGGGGATGGTCGCGAATCAATTCGGACAATTCAGAATCGATAATACTCGACGAAGGGCCGCCATTTGGACGACGTCGGGGCCCAAGGCCACGTGGATTGACCCGGTTAGTCGAAGCAGCTTTGCTCAACGTCATCCTACCTGACTGTCTATTTCATAAAACGCAGTGCCAACTTCAAGCACAGTCTCAGAGCGTTTCCAGGAGCGACGACAATTGGCGACTCGACGGGAGCAGTTTGGCGATCAGTAAAACCGGTTTCTGTTGTCTGTACTCCGGCATCCATTGTTCCAATCACCCCCCGGCGGAGATGCAGCCGCGGTACGTACATAATAAATGGTACTCTATTTTTTTTGGCTGCTCAATTCACTACTGGTAGGATGCGACGCGAGTCAATAACCGTGATCAGAGAACAGACTGCTTAATTGCGACTCATTAGACCACTACAAAAGAGAGACGCTGAATAAAGTCGACTGACTAGTTGGATTTCGGTTGGTTGGATTAAAACAGCCGGAATTCCACTAGACTGATCTCTCTCTATCTCTCCTTCTCTCTCTCTCATGTCTGTCTCTCTCTCTCTCTTTCTTTCTCTCTCACTCTCTCTCTCTCTCTCATGTCTGTCTGTCTGTCTGTCTGTCTCACTCTCTTTCTCTCTATCTCTCCCTCTCTTTCTCTCTCATGTCTGTCTCTCTCTCTCTCTGGCTCTCTCTTTCTTTCTTTCTCTCTCTCTCACTCTCTCTCTTTCTTTTTCTCTCTCACTCTCTCTCTGGCTCTCTCTCTCTCTCTTTATCCCTCTCTGGCTCTCTCTCTCTCTCTCTGTTTGTCTGTATCTGTCCCTCTGGTGGATAGAGCAGCTCCTACATTGCTAAATATAGTCAACTAGCAGAGGGTACCCGCGTTGCTAGGCAATAGAATTATCTGGTCTCCCACTTTTGCTTTATGAAATTTTCTGTGGGAGGCTTCCCACTGCTCGAAACGACCATACAAAGGTACCATTCCTATATTATTACTGTAGCGTCAAGGATTGACTTTTCCTAGAGTAAGTTGCCCTCTCGCCATTGGCTGTGTTTTTTAAAATTTGTCAATCAGTAGACTTTAGCCGTTCGCCTACTTTAGTAAGTAGAAATGTAGTAACCTGCGCGGTTATAACTTAGAGGAGGATCTACGTACTCTCGCCGTTTACCCGCTCTTCATTGGAAAATATTCACTATGTATTTATATTCCC
>JAUYWV010110884.1:0-12534 GCA_032274565.1 Nematoplana nigrocapitula
AGTTGGTGGTTTGGGCGGCGGTGTGCGTGGTGGACAACTGCATGTAGACGTGATTGAGTTGACAGAAATGTCAGCTGCTGCAGCGGGGTCTGATGGTTGTTCGCCAATGGTTGGGAAGGTCATGCTGATGAGTCCCAGCTGTGAACAGGCGTCGCGGCTGAGAAACACTTTCTCAGTGCTATCTGTGATATAAATTATCTGGCGTGTCACCGGAGACTTACCGACTGTAGAAGCATCAGATAGACGAGCAACAATAGCCCCAAGTATATTAATGCCCTCATTATTGGCGGCACGCATAGTCATCTTGACTGGGATGAGATCACTACTGCGAAGTCCCAGTTGCGTGGGTAAGTTAATGCCCGCAAGGCAACTTTGGCAACCGGTGTCGGCAATGGCAGTGATAGGCGATGTTTTTGGTTGTATGGGAAGTGTAAAACCAAGTGCATTATAATCTGTTGAGCAGACGGATGCCATGAGTCTAACAGCTGGTTGAGGTTGCGATGCTTGGCATTTCCAGGATTGGCTCAGTTGGTCGTAGGTGTGGTGTTCGAGATCGATCGAGTTGAGTGATGAACTACTTATTTCAGAAGTAATAGCGCACATCGATTCGAAGATGGCATTCTCATTGTGAGATGACTGGGGAGTTTTCTTAGCCTGGTTAGCCGAGTGAGATTTATTGCGACTGCGGCAGACGCTCTCGAAATGGTGTTGCTTGGTGCAGTAAGTACATGTATGATTGTAGGCAGAGCACTCAGTTCGCCGAACGTGGGTGAGAGAAGACTTACCATGACCTTTCTTACCACAATAAGAGCAAGTATCAGTTGTGGTCACCACCTTGGTATTTGCAGTTTTGGAGCGCTTGTATGAGCTGCTGATAGCGTCGGCGTCAATGCAGTGGTGGGTGGTCGGCGTTGATAGCAGTTGGGATGCAGACCGTTTACCAGCTTCTTTAGCCTCAATGGATTGAAAGATCTGTTCGAGTGACATGTCCTGGTTTTTGTCGCCAAGGAGATCCAACATGATATCGTGGTCAGCAAGGCCGCGAGTGAGGACATCACGGAGAATCGCGTTTGTGTAGTTCACATCATGTTCGCAATTAGGACACTGGATGAGGAATTTGCAGACATTGGCCTGGCCACGCAGGCGTGCTCCATAGGATCTGACTGGTTCGTCTCTGTCCTGGTGCATGTTGTGAAGGTTGACGCGGGCGACCATGACGTTTTCCTCCCGAACGGCTAACGTCTTGATTGAGGAGAGGATTTCTTCTTCAGATTTTTGGCTGAGGGTGCCACCTGTGGATCGGGCCAGGTCTTTTCGTAAGTGGTCATCACAACACTCGAGGAGTTGAATGACACAATCGCACCCGCTGATTTTGGTAGCCGATTTGTAATCGTTCCACCTGGAGAGGAAGTATGACCAGTCTTCACTGGTCCCTGCTTGTGAAATAGACGGGCGTTTTATTTTCTCGACAGGAGCAGCCGCTGTGTTGGGAGTCCTGTGAGTGTGGGAATGTGCTGTAATCAAGGCAGCAGCAATCACGCCTTCAACGTCAGGGGTTGAGTAGGGGCAGTCCTCCAAGGGGCAGGCGACGATTGGCATTGTGGTTGAACCGTTGTTTAGGATCTTTTCCTCATAAATAAGAATGAACTATTTGACAGATCGCGTTTGTATTGTAATAAGTCAATGAGGAAAGGATCTGCAATATAATGAAAAATGAATACAATTAATAATGAACATAACATGAAACAATAGACGATAGACATAGACAAGTGAGGTTATGCATGATAATCCTCTACTACATAGTTGTACTTTGTAAGGGATTGTATAGACAATTGTATAGACAACCCTATAAGGCAGAGTCAGCGGCAGGATGCCGGTAATTTCATCGACATAGCGAGGATACTGCAAGTTGTTCGTTGTTGATATTTCCGACCGGGGGACGCATCAGCGCACCAACATCTCCGAGAAAAGAGAGGACTCGCAGGCTGCATTTGCACCGAGGTGTCGGAGTCGGGGGGGCAGCATGCACAGGACAGTCCAGTATAAATTGGCTTGTGATGCATACGGCTGGCCCCGCCGCCAGTGGCTGAGCCATCCGTCCAGAATTGGATGTCAGATTGAAACTGAAAAGCCATTGTTTCCTGCGGGGCCAGTTTACGTAGGTGTGGGCGGTGGCGAAGACGTCGGGTGGATCCTGAGTCTTCTCATGTCCTTCTGCCAATGGAGGACAGAATATAAGGTCTTGTTCAAAATGTAGCCCCACAATCACCTGAAATCTACGGTCGGGTGGGTGTCACTTATTGAGTTATATATACTGTATACACTGCCCAGTCCTGCATTTCGCACTGCATTGGTACCCCGGCAAAGAACTGCAGCAAAAGATTTTTATCTGGAAACTGCAGACGCCAATGTGAGTGGCCATGCATAAAATTAGTTCTCCTCTGTGCTTGAGCCTTGAGGCGCGCCTGTAAGAGGGCTAGTAATAATGCCAGCTTTTGCACATCTCGGATTCCCCTACATAATAAAATACTGATGTCTCCCTTTCATTGGTGAAGATTTATTAATCAATAGAAACTCAGCGTAGTTATCCTACCTTTTGCTTTGTAACAGAAACATTTGCTACGCACGTTTTTCTTTTTCTGCTAGCATTTACTTCGTAGCAATTGCTACGTTTGATTAATACCGACCAACGACCGAACTCGGATGTAGTTTCTGTGAATCAGGCGCCGTTCAAGTATTACGTAACGCTAATATTACTCTTTTTGAACCCCCCTCCCCCCTCGTAACGCACAGTAACGCTGTATCAACCCTTCCCCCCGCATTTGCGTTACGTAACGGGATCCATAACCCATTATATAATATAATATATAATTTGTGTGTATATATATTAAACAGCGAATTACGGAACAACTAATTAATACAATACGAATATACTGAACATAGAAAAGAAAAGACTGAGTCAGATCTTGAGACTGACTCGAGCAAATCTCAAAATGGTATTCTGAAACAAGTCTCGAGCTTAACTCGAGTAAGACGAGGCTGGAGGAAGACAAAACAATTTTGACCAATCAAATTGTCAGAAATAAAGTACGGTGTTTTTAAAAAATGATGTCTTGTAAAGTTTTTCTGAAGATCCTAACCAAAAAATATGAACACCCTCCCTCACTTTGTTCTAGAGAGGACCCTTCTCTCACCCCGTAGACAGAAGCAAAAAATGAACTAGTCAAAAGTATAATTTCTAAATACATAGAAGTAGACACGAAACAGACTGAGTTTAAAAACTTATCAAGAAAAATAGAATGGAAGAATAGTTGTGGAATTGTTTGGAAAGGTTTGGTATGAGAAAAATGAAATATATTTTCAAAAATCCTGATGGTTCAGAGGAAACAGAGGTAGCCACTTGCACTGAAGTCATTGACCCAATTGTCAGTGCTCCATGCGTATGATATGGTGGTTGGAAGAGATTCTGATAATTCTATAGAAATACAAAAATACAAATTTTCTATACAAATAGTTTAAGCAATAATTCATGTTTCATTAGGAAAATTTTTTAAAGAAAATATAAATTATAAGGAAATAAAAAGAGAAAATTTATTTTAAATGTTTGAAATATTTTGAACATAAAAATTTATAGTTAAATTAAAAAATTATACCAGCATAATTTATGAAAAAAGTCAATATAAAACTTCTAGAGAGAAATTAATTATTTAATTCAGAAACAGATATTAGGAAAGTTTAAAAAAATTAAAATTAAGTTTTAAAAGTAAATAAATTGGTTAAAAAAATAAAATAAATAAAACATTATATATAAACAAATATATCTCATATTTAGGTCTATATTATTTTTTTCAGAAAGTGTTGTTTTTATAAGAAAATATGTTTAGGTGTTTTCCAGAAGCAAATCAAGTGATAGTAAATTTTTGTAGACCACAAAATTTATTATTTAAAGTTGAAAAAAACAGGTCCTGTGAAAAACGACATCGATTACCTTATTTTAAAGGTATATTAAAATCTCGAAAATGTTGGAAGCAAACATCTTTACTGAATCTGTATTTTTGTCTGAATTCCATATTATTATATTCCAAGAAAGGATTTGATTGGTCAATTATTCTTGATTCTACGAATTCTGTTCAATCTCTGAATTCTTTCATTATTCATTGTCAGAAAATTCAAATTCCTTAGAAAATATTATTTAATATCGGAAAAGGAAGTCTGAAGACAGGTAGAAAGCTGTCTTGAGATTTGATTATAAATTTGGAGAAATCTCGAGATTTCGAGTAAGTCTCAAGACTGAGATTCGTTTGCGAATACCGGTGAGAACTGATTCGAGTCAGGAGACAGTCTCAATATCGAACTCAGTCTCAAGACTCGTTTCAGAATACCACCATAAAAACACGCTTTTACAATATATGATATTTTAGATAACAAATACAAAATTTTTTGACAGCGTTTCGTACATTGTGTCTAAACCCCCTCCCTCCTTCGCAACGCACCGTAACGGTAGACAAAACCTCCTCCCACCCCCACCCCCAAGCGTTACGTAATACTTGACCCTAAGAGCATTATTAAAAATGTTGTGTTTTAATCTGGATTTAATTTAAACGCACTAATTAAATAAATTTAAACGAAATCTTAAAGAGGTAGTTTTTCAAATTTATATTACATTTCAGTCGTTTAACACTATTGTTTGAGGTTTTTTAGATCATAATATATAATTTTCAACATTTACTAACAAGTTCAATGCATAAATTTTATTTTATGTGTTTGTCTGTGTAATGTAATAAAAATAAACAATTAATTAATTTTCGCATTATAAATTCCATGTTTAGAAGTGACATGAACCATATATTCAACTTTACATGGCCTATAGGGTGACTTGGTGAGCAATGAGTAGAAAAACTTGATGGACCTCTTACAAGAAATGAACCTTCAGCTCTTCAGTCTACTCATTTACAATTATCAATAGCAACATTTATTACATATTTTTAGCTAGTATGTCTATGAATCATTTGGTAAGGATGGCAAAATAGTGGTTGAAATTCCACAACAATAGAAAGCTACATATGAATATCTTATACTTATTTAACAGAATAAGCTAGCTTATCAGAAGTTTATATTTTCCTAATACATTGTGACGAATCATTGTCTTTAGTAATATTTGACCAATTTATACTAATAATTTGCACTACGCAAATTACCAATTTGCATTTAGCGCAAGCCATTTATGATTTATTATTAGCATAATCCATTGGCATTCGTTAATAGTACAAAATATTTGTCATTAGCACAAGTATATATAACTTTTCAATAAAAGCAAGTTTTCTTTATTATTAGCAAAATATATATATTATCAGCATTATTCAAGCCATAAACCTTATTTATTAATGCGAAAAATATTTGCTATTAGTGTAAAATAATTGTTTAGGAGAATGAACTTAAAATATTTTAATTTGAGATTAATAAAATGATTTGCAAATAGTTACACTAATTACAAATTGGTAATTTGTGCAATGCATATTAGTAATTAGCACAAATTAGTAAAATATGCCCAATAGTAATACATTGGCATTACAAGAAAGTTAATACTGGACTAATCTCAACACTCAAAAGGGTTGAATTATTTTCAGTATAATTTTTCCTTTGCCTAATCTTAATCCCTAGGGCAGTGGTTTTTAACCTTTTTTAGACTATGACCCACTGCTAAGCCAATCACTCCCATGGGCTCCGTGTCCTTCGATAAAAACAAATTAGATTTTTTTAACATTCTATGTATATTTCCACCATATTTACTTAGATATGTAGCGGTATAAGAGTAAAATAGAATAAAAGCCAAATAAATTTACAATAAAAATCAAGAATTGCAAATGCAAATAAAAGCACCATATAACATGTTTGTTGCTAATAAATATGTCACTATAATGTAGAAAATAAGATCAGTTGATTACTTTAGAAAAGCAAACTTTGGGATTCCAACTCAGGCCTTGCTCATAGGCTCCTAGTAAATGCATCATGAGCCACCCTGAGGACCATGGCACACATTTATGAATTTTGCAACTAAATAGAAAATATCTACCTACAAAATCATGTATATTATTTTTATCGAAATGTACAGCTATGCTCCACAATAGATTTTCAATTTTTTTTCTAAATTTCATAAGCTGAATTAAAAGACCTTTATCTAGTGTTTTGTAATATTGATGTAGATTTTCTTTCATTTTTGCAAGTCAGTGCATATTACTTATTAACCCTGCTATGGTGCAGATAGAGACAAAATGCCATACCCTATATCAATTAAAATTCTCATTCAAGTTTGACATATTTGGATGCACTGACTTTTAGTTTAGCAATATGCCCTATTGATTTATGAACACATGACTGTAATATATCGTGCTATGCAGTCAGCCAATTTGACTATTATAGGTTGCATTACTTTTCTATTAGCATAGTCTGAAATGGCAGTTCATTTGAAACTAAGAGTAGCACCTAACATAGCAGATTTGCCTGATTTATCAGAAGATGTTGATGAAGTGGCATTTGACAACCATAGTGAACAAGAAGAGCAACTTTTGGATGATATATTTGCTGCCAAATTTGGAAGAATACTTCACAGCATGTAATGGAACCAAATGGCAAGAAGTTCTTAGACAACAAAGAGGTAGATGAGGTGCACACAATATCATCAGGAATATAAGTGGACCAATAAATATCGCTCAAACAGACTCAATATTGTATTGATTTTCACTATTCATCACTGAGGATATTTTACAAATCATTGTGACATGTAGCAATAGTAATGCTGAAGATGATATTGAAGAGAATCCTGGTTGTTGGTATGAAGAATGATGGCAACCATTAGATGATGCAGAGCTCCGGCATTTCTTGCTTGCTTGATTTTTGCAGGAATGTCTAAGTCTCAACATTAAAGCTATGAACAGTTATGGTCCGTGAACAGTTTTGAACGACAACCCTTTGTAAGAGCCTGTTTGAGTCTTTGCAGTTTCAAAATGATAATGAAGGTCATATGCTTTGATAATTATAGAATGATGAGAGAGAAATGAAGAGGATGAGACAAACTTTCTTCAATCAGGGAAGTTTGGGAACTGTTGCTTCAATGATGTCAAATTTGCTACAGGCCAAGTGCCAAGTGTTGTGGATGAACCGCTGGTTGGATTCAAAGGAAGATGTACCTTTCGAATTTACATCCCATCGCAGCTGGATCGCTATAGTATCAAGATATGGTGCTTGTGTGACAGTAAAACAACTTACTGTTTCAATGTCAAGTGTATCTTGGGAAAATTGGGCATCTTCCGGAAATTGGATTGGGTCAAAGAGTTGTTCAAGATTTGTGTGAATCACTATATGGCAGTGGATGGAATATTACAATGGACAATTATTTTACCTCTCTCCCTTTGGCTAAAGCACTTCTTAGTAAACAATTGGGATTTCTTGGAACAGTGCTACACAACAAGTCGCAAATACCAGCTGAGTTTAGCAAGGATAGACTATGAGAAGTTTACAGCTGGGCCTTTGGTTTTCAAAACAGAATGACGATGTGTTTATACGTTCTGAAGGTGGGGAAAGCTATCATTCTCCTCTCAACATCTCTCATGCATCAAGATGATGGTGTATCAGACAGAGGATAAGAAGCCTTATATGATATTGGATTACAATAGTACTAAGGATTCAGTGGACATGTTGGACCAATGTTTCCATACTTACAGTTGTTCCATGAAAACAAATAGGTGGCCAACAAAATGTTTCTTCAACATGGTAGATATTGCAGCATTTTCATTGCTTTTCTAGCTAACAACCCAAACTGGAATGCTGAAAGAACTACCGGCGGTGGCTTTTTCTACGCAAGTTGGTCAAGCAACTAGCCAATTAACATATAGAATGTCAAGGTCAAAATCCAAGATTGTCCCTTCCAGTTCGCCTCGTGTTAACTTCAAGGTGATGTTCAAGCAACTGGTGATTTTTTTCTTGCCAACACAGTCAATAAACTACACATATTCTTGATTGTCTGTGTGCCAAGATGACTATTTTTTTATGTAATTAGTTTCATCTATTATTATGTTGTACACGTTATATTCTCAATAAAATACAAATAAGTTAAAATAAATTTGTTTTAAGTTCTTTATTTTGACTGTGACATTTTGTCTCTATCCATGCCAAGTGTAATTATATTGACCACACCGTAGCAGGGTTAAGTAAAATACTTTTTGCATTTTAAGAAAAATGTTAGTCATGTAATATATGGAAATATATTTATAAACTATAAAGGCTTTTATAATCAAAGATAAATGATTAAAAAAATTAAAAACATAATATTAAAATTGCATTAAATAGGATTAACTGAACTTTTTTAAAGTCACCCTGGGGACCATGGTACCCTGGTTGAGAATTTTGCAACTAAATAGAAATTGTCTATCTGCAAAATCAGGTATATTGTTTTTATCAAAATATGCATCTGTATTCCACAACAGATTTTTTTATAGATTTCATATGTTGAATTACGAAACATTTATCTAGAGTTTTGTAATATTGACCTGGACACTTTTCGTTTTTTGCAAGTTAGAGCATATTACTTTTTCAGCAAATTATTTTTTGCATTTTTAGAAAAATATATGTCATGTAATATATGGAAATATATTTATAAACATCAAAATCTTTTATAATCAAAGATAATAAATCTGCATAAAATAATGTGCCTAACTGATTAACTGAAACAAATTTTAAATTTTATTACAAACAATAATATCATATTTGAAGTTGTCAACTGTACCACGCATCCTCTCCATTGCTGTATGTTGTTTCTGATATGAATTCTACAAAATGTGATCTATATAGATGTACAATGTGAATCAATAATTATTAATATTATTAGTACAATAATTATTTGAATAATAATGATTTGTTCATAATTCTTGGAATAATAATTATTGATATATTATTAATAATACTTTTATGAAATATAAGTTAGTTTTTTATTTAATTATGTATTGGAAATGAATTATGTATGTATTTACATTATATATTGTCGTTTAGTCAAGAGAGAGAGAGGGGGGGCGTAAGGCTTTCATTTCAAGTAACAGTATGATGGTATGTTTCTTAACTGAAAAAACTGTTCCTTGTATAGGTAGATAAGTTACACAGAAATCACGAACGAAAAAACGTTAAACGTAAATCACTTAGACTGGTGACACAACATCCAAGTCAATACACAAAATCTATGCAGCAGTGAAATCAATACAAAACATCAACAAAATACAAATCAGTTATGCAGCAGTGAAATCAATGCGAAACATCAATGAAATACAAATAAGTTAGTTCAGACTCATGGCATATATTTTTATAAGTGTATATTTTATATACATACATCAGTGGCATAGCCACCAAGTTTTGGCTGGTCTTGTTATCAGAAGGGTGAGGAGGTTCGGTGATCCTCCCTCAGAAAATGTTTCGGAAAATTCAAAATATAGACCCACAACTATATTTGGAGAGTTTTACAGTAGAAAAAATCAATTGAAGTACAATAAAACAGATCTGTACGATCATTGTATTAGTAATAATCATCAAGGGCATCATGCATGACTTAAAACTTTGCAAATGTGCTTTTGTGGGCATTACTTTTATCAACAGACGCATTGAGGATGACCTTCAGGTCCAGCTGGTCAGTCTTTTTGATGTTGTAGTGAAGGAGTCGGAGATGATTGAGCCGTGCTTGACCAGTTGTGCTTTGTAGGTAAGACTTTACATGACAGAGAGCAGTGAGCACTGAAGGACCGCTCTGAGGATGAGTTTGTGGTTGGCATGATCAGGAGGATCTGCACTGGAATGTCAATGTCAAAATTCAAGATTGCCCTTCCAGTTCACCTTGCGTTACAAGGTCTTGGCTTAATGAATGATTAACTTCAAGGTGCGGTTCAAGCAGCTGGTGATGCCAAATGAGGCAGTTGTGTTTGTGTGAGCATCATCACCAAATTCCAATCAACAAAAACCCAGCAAGAAAAGGACCATTTGCCAAAATGATAAATTTGTTTTAAGTTCTTTATTTTGACTGTGACATTTTGTTATTATATTGTATGCGCCATAGCAGGGTTAAGTAAAATAATTTTGCATTTTTTAGAAAAATGTTAGTCATGTAATATATGGAATTATATTTATAAATAACAAAAGTTTTTATAATGAAAGATAATAAATCTGCATAAAATAAGATAAAATTAACCTGCATAAAATAATGTGCCTAACTGATTAATTGAAACAAATTTTTAATTTCTTCATTACAGACAATAATATCATATTTGAAGTCGTCAACTGTACCACACATCCTCTCCATTGCTGTATTTCATTTGTTTCTGATATGAATTCTACAAAATATATTTGTCAAATGTACATATTATATGAATCTATTTAGATGTACTATGTGAATCAGTTATTAACAATAAGTATTTGAGTAAATTAAAATGTAAGATTGTTATTATTAAATATGTACTGTAAATGAATTATGTATGTATTTACATTATATATTTTTATAAGTGTATATTTTATATACATACATCAGTGGCATAGCCACCAAGTTTTGAGTGGTCCTGTTAACAGAAGGGTGAGGGGGTCCGGTGATCCTCCCTCAGAAAATTCTTCGTATGTAAAACTTTACATGACGGAGAGCAGTGAGCACTGAAGGACTGCTCTGACGATGAGTTTGTGGTTGGCATGATCAGGAGGATCTGCAATAACTTGTATACTTCTCTAACCAGGGAACGCTGGGCTGAAGATAATGAAAGCAATGCAGACTTCACAGTCTCTATGGACGGAGAACCTGTGGTATACAATTTGTAAAGCTGATGCAGAGTTCCAAGCTGAGCAATGAGGTTATCTTCTTGGAATTCATCACCAAAGAACTTGCAGATTGCAGTTGTCATGTCAGCTGAGTTTTCACCAGCACATGCCTTCATCAGCAACTGCTCCACATTGTACAACATTTTGAACCCTTCCTAGTTGAAACGCTCCTGAATGATGGCCTCAGCATGATCTAGAGCCTCGAAATCCTTGCACCAGTAGTCATCCTTGGGAGATGGGAAATGACAAGCTCCATTGCCAATTTGGAAATGAGCTGGAGTCTTGCACTTGCAAGGCAGGGAAGGCTCATTCAAACTCAGCGATTCCCGTGACTGCTCAACTTTCTCCCAGAAGACATCAAAGCTGGTGTCACTTCATAGGCCTTTCAATGTTCCCACAACCAGCATTGCAATACAGTGACTTTCAACATTGGACAGCTTGCGCTGTTTAAGGGTCTGTGACAACTTGTCGGTGTGTGCCTTGAAAATGAGCTCTGACAAATGGATTGCAAACAGGAACTTGTGACCTTGCATGATGGCATTGACACCCTGGATATGGGCATTCATCTCAGTGTCCGATGTAACACAAACTGATACAGTTCTCAACTCAGCCAGCAGCTCGCCAGCCAACTAATAATGTTATTGATCGAGTTCTCTCTGGTGCTCTAAGAGCCTGTCAAAGGTGGTTTTGATGTTCAGTTCTTATTGTTGAAGAAATGTACATTTTCCTGCAAGTAGTCTGATTGAAACCGGATCAACCTGACCAGTGGCTATGCCCCTGTATATACATGCATTATTTAAATTTCTTTCTTTCTATATATGACTGAACTATTATTAATAAAAAGTTTAGATCAAAGATAATATTATTATTTATGTATTATACGTTCATAATTATTTACATAATAATTTTATTCATGCACATAAAAATAAATTGGTAAAGGAATCATCCAGCTTGATAATTTTTTAAATATACGAAAATCATTTTTATTTTTATTAAACATTTTAAAACAGAGAATTTATCTTTCACATCAAATAAATCACTTTGCTCTTGGTAAAATATATTAGAAAATCCTAAATTACCTCCAAATAAACACATACTGTTATCATGCCAGTTTAATTTCATAAAGAAATATTTCAGTCTTTTTTACTCAGTTTACGATTTTGAGTCGACTTAGTCCATTATTAGTCAGGTTTTAGTCAAGTATTAATCTGTGCTCTTAATTTAGTGCACAGGCTTCATTAATTCTTTACTAATGCTTTGGGTCTAACCCGAGACTAATCCATAACTTAGACTTCACCCATTTACCTTTGAATTTTATGTTATCCAATTATATATATATCTGCCAATTTTGTGTTTTTTTACGCAAGGCTGTAGTTTTATTGAGATGTATATCATCCATAATTAGAAATTAATATCATTAAAACTATGTATACTATTGTAAATTGTAATTATTTTATTGATTTCTGATACCACCCTGTTTCTTTGTTTCTAAAATAGCTCATTTACATTTATACTATAGTTTAATTCCACTGTATTGATATCTTTAAATGATTTTAGATTGTCATGGAAGGTTCTCATGAAGGCAGTGTTAAAACTGAGCCGGAGTTTGTTTATGTTGTACAGAAAATTGCACCTGCATCAGATGATGGACATGCAAGGCAAGTAGTTTGATCAGTTTCTATATTTTCCTTGTCC
>JAUYWV010110895.1:0-12534 GCA_032274565.1 Nematoplana nigrocapitula
TTAAATAGCTCGGTATGGATATAACTAATGCATTTTTGATTGTTGAAAATCGTGGCTCGTGAAGAAACTTGTAAGACCGTTCGGGGATGTGACAAACTTCAAATAAGAAAGGGCGCGGAATTTTCTTTTCGGTTCTTATTTCGAGTAGAAAGTAACTAAGACACCTAGTCTGATATCTCTTCTGGAGACATTTGTTAAAACCAGCAGGTTGGCATATTCTTTGTGGATAATTTCAGTCGTATAGCTTTTTTTCAGTAAGACATTCTTTCCAAAGCGGCACACATAACGGATTTGCTTAGCCGTGATAAGAGATGGCTGTTTCTTCTTCAAGATATTCACACTTTCTTCGCTTTCTTCTCCGAAGCGTCAGTCGTCATCACCATTCGTCTCTTCATTACATTCTTTAAGTTGTGCTTCGTCATATTCTAATAAAAACTCAAGCAGATCTTCAGGGATGCTATTATCGTCGGCCATCATGAAGTGAATAAACTGCGGTAAAAGCTCTCATAAATCAGTCTCTAAAATGAACTAAATTCATAAATTCTTACCAGTTTTATCGATTTGAATTTCACGCAACGTTAATTTCCAAACGCGAAGGTTAAATGGAAAATGCTGCTTCACAATAGAGAAATAGAATAAAATTCTTATAGTCTACTTGTGAGCAAGTCTCTACATGAATAACATCGCTAACTCGTAGACTAACAATTACGTGCAGGGTGATTCAGAATAGTTTGGAGGTAAAGTGAAATCACTTATTTAAAATAGTTCGAGATTATATTTTCACTATTTTGCACTGATGGTTGAGTTCACAACTAGGCATAAAGTTCATTTGATATCATGGGCAGTATAGCACACAATTGTGAAGAAAGTAGACGCGTGTTAGAGGCCAAGTCCAACCTTCAGCCGCCTCCAGTATCATCTGTGAAATACTGGAGACAGCGGTTTCCTCATATGGGTACTGTGGAAGGACAAAACAACAATTTGTGATGAGAACAAAAAAAATGTCTTGGAAGCAATTCAAGAAGATGATACGACTCCAAGAAAAGAAATTGCCGAAACATTGGTATATCTCAGTCATCTGTCGATAGGATTCTCAAAAAAGAAAAGCCCGAAGCCTATAAATTAGAAATGACTCAGTTATTCTTCGAGGATGACACAAATCGAAGAATCGAATTCTGTCATATTGTTTGTTGCCCAGAAAATTTCAAGGTGACCATGCATTTTTCAATCATCAGAATCTTCATAGATGGGCACTGCAAAATACACACGCAGACGCTGACTGTTTGGGCCTGTATTCCTCATAGTGGCATTGTTCCGTACGACATTCTCGCGATACAATGAATGGAGAAAGATACTGTAACGTGCTAAGAGAAAACGTCCTTCCTCACTTCACCAATGGCGCTGGGAAAACTTGGATTTATCAACAAGATGGTTTGGAAGACGCGGACCTTTGGAGTGGCCACCTCGAAGTCCATATCTGAGCGCGTGTGGTTTTGGGTTATGGTCTTACTTACGCAGAAAAGTTTATCATCCCCAGGACATGTCTTTCCAAATTCATACGTCTTAGTCAAAGGAATGGAAGAAGAAAAGGCCAATATTCCCATGGAAATTTTCGGTCTCACAATGGCTAACTTTATGAAACTGATAAACCGGTGTATTGGGGCTGAATGGCGACCTGTTAGAATAACGTTTTTGTATAGCATGTATATAAATAAAATTACCCTTTTTCGTATTATCGAATTGATTTCTCTTTACCGCTAAACTATTCTCAATCACACTGTATATCTCCCAGGGACGTCGGAAGAGTAGCTGCATGGAGAGGCCGCAGCCTCGGACCCAATATTTCCAAAATGCTTGAATGGTATAGGTCGGCGAAGAATCTAACGAGTTTATCCAACTACTTACAAAAACTTCTACTGGCAACAGTACTATACGAGGAATTCGATCTTGCAATCTTGTGTATCCGGGAAAGATTTAATAAACATTGCCATCAGCTGTATCACCGACTTGAAGACATTCTTTTGAAAAGTCTTTGTAGCGATGACATGAACTTTGTCTTGAAAGTCTACAACGGACTCCATGATCGAATGACTCTCACCACACATCAGCTGGAGACGCTAAAAGTGCTGATGAACGAGAGATCTTAAGACTATATAGACTATTACTCTTAACCAAAACGTTACGCTCTGCAAAGAGATGAAACCGACAGCATTGACGTTGACTTGTATCGTGGGTTTGTTGCTCAAACCTGTTCTCGTGATGCCCGCAACCACTGCAACCAGTAAATGTTCATTATCAGCACTGTGTCGTCTTAAGACATATACCCTCTCGTTCGACCATGTATGTCTCAACCACCTGATGTTGTTGCATGTTCATATAGAGGAGACCTATAACCTCGACCAATAACTTTGTGTGTACGGAGCAACGTATGACCACATTCGGAAAAATAAACCTTACAGTGCATTATGTTTCCTCTAATTGAATGCTGACTTCCTTATATAGGTGCTTAGTTTTGCTAATAGAAAAATATTGTTCAAATGTGTATTACATTCTGACGCGTCTGTATTGGAAATAAATAAATAAATTGCATGTAATTAATTTTAGTGCACCAATATACTGTACATCGATAGTTAAATAATTTTTATTGAGTATATTGACAATTTGAGAATAAGCAAATATGGAATCAAAGACATACTTTAAATTGGAAAACAATGTAATGTCTAAAAGTACATAGAAACTTCTTCAATTTCTATTAGCAGTTTTCATCCCAGACTGTCTTCGGATCGGTAGCACGAATCAACCGTTTCCGTCTCTATTGTTTCTTTTCTGCACCCTTCATTTCCATATCATTTATTGCATACTCGAAATACTTTTTATTTGTCTTTTACTCATCCTGACCTTTCATTTTCAACTGATTAGCTGGCTCCATGCACTAACTCTTCTTGTTCTTTTCCAGGAAAGATGGTCCTATACCAGCCTATCTTTTCCTCTACACATACTACCCCATCAATATTCATAATCTCTTCGACACACCTCTAAAGTTCATCTGAGCATAGTCGTCTCCATCTATTCCATCCGTAGCCACATACAATACGCCTGTTACCAAGGAAAAAAAATATTCAGATAAACTACGCAATAAAAATAGTTACTGAAAAGCAGTGCGCAAATAGAAACATTCGGTGAAAATTTCTAAAAGCCCAAATATGATTGGGTTGAAGGTTCTTGGTTGCATCGGAAAGGGAAAAATACGATTCCTATTCTGGATTTTATTTGGCTATACACAGTATAAGCACTCCACCAGACTAGTAAGTAAATGATGCGCCCTCGTTCCCAAATTCTTGAAACAATCCTTCTTAAATATTTGTTTAGCCTTGCTACATGTCATGCTACTATGATTTGTGCAATATATTTGTGCAAATAAACTATATACCTAATCACAAATGACAGAATAACACCCTTTAAACGACAAAGTAGCTAAATACACTAGTTATCTTAAAAAATTCCCGCATTAATTTTCAAAATTTATATTGTCGATTCATGATAAAAGGAAAAAGGTCCACAATTTTTCTGCAACTCGAAATATAGAAATAATTAATTGACGGCGGTTCTGAAGCTCACAATTTTCTGCTTAGGAGGAATATGTGTGTGAAATCCATCACGGCGGCTGGTATCGTCTGGTGGCTTTCCTAATGACTCCGCGCCAATCGAGTTATCTGCATTGACTCCTCGTTCCTGCTGTTCGACGCTCAGTCCAGTCAATTTCTTTACCCCGCCAATCCATCGAGCCTTCGCGGTCTGCCCCTGCCACCGCGACCGTCCACTCTGCTGTCCATCAAGATCTTCTCCAAGCAGTCACCATCTCTTCTTTTGATATGACCAAAGTAGAGAAGCTTCGAACATTGATCTTGTCAGTCAGACGCTCGGGATTTTGAACTTTATTACGGACCTCGATGTTTGTTACCCGGTCTTTCCAGCTTATCTGCAGCATACGGCGCCAGCACCTGAGTTCAAAAGCGTCGATCCGCGAGATTTCGTCTTGCGTCAACGTCCAGCTCTCCGCTCCATACAGGGCGATGCTGAATATCAGCGATTTCATGAGACGCTTCTTTGTGCCTATCGATAGGTCATGCGACTTCCAGAGCTTCGACATATCCGCACATGCCTTGTGTGCGATTGCCAATCTATCTCTTACTTCTTTTGCGCTTCCGCCCTTGTTCGTGATAAAGGAGCACAAAAAGTTGAACTATTCCAAAATCTTAATCGGCTCGCCTTCTGCAGAAGCAATCATGTTCGGATCCTCATCGTTTATTGTCATCAATGTGGTCTTCTGGACGTTCAGATAGTGACCCGCTTCTTCGCTCGCCGACGAACCCGGTCTATCAATTCTTGCATATCCGGCTTGGATGTCGTTAACAGGTGATTGAATAGGAATGCTAAAATCGCAATATATAATTCACGTCGCATCATGATTCGCATGAGTTTAAACCGTTACACTTCTGCAGCAAAATTTAAAATTTCAACTGCAAATAAAAGTTTATTTGTTTTAAAACACAATCTAATAAGTAGATATGATTATTACCTCGTCTTCTGATATTGGTTTCCCAGAGGATGTCATTGAGACAAAGGACTCCTCGGGGACAGTTTCAATCATATGTGGCACCACATGGTTTGCCGAATGCTGCACAATATTCGCCATTTTAGTTCAACTGAAACAAAAGCTGTTATTAGAAGAAATATAATACTGCATCGAAATATTTGCTACTTAACCATTTAAATGTAACGAACTTTGAAGCAGTGATTTTTTAATTTGCATAAACCGCATTTTTTCTACAATCCAATCCAATCCAAAAGAGCCTTCCGCCTTGCTCTACAGGTAATTGTTACCGCTGAAAGTCTAGCTAGAAAACAACAAACCAAACACTAAATACCACAACAAATACCTACAGCAGCCCATCCACACTTGACCGCAATCCACCCATCCACAAAGCCACCACCAGGTACCTCCCACTGGGAAAAACAAATTAGAGGTCCCTGGTAAGGTCAGGCCACCCCTGCCTGTCTTGCGCAATATGCCGAGTATGTGGGTTTTTTATGTTGATTTTTAGTTTATTTGTATCTTTTGTAACTGTATTTAGCCATGAGGGTTTTTACCTACCTCTGATTAAAGTGTCCTGATTATTTATGCTTTGTCTTAGAGCTTTTTTCACTGGTGCATTGTTGTTTTGCCGGATGATATGTCCTACAAATTTTATTCTCCTACTTTTTATTGTATGGCTTCACTGTTTCATGTTTGCATTTATTGCAATTAAGCTCTGCATTGGATACCTTGTACTCCATGACTGGATTGCGTCTGTTACTTATTTAAACAAAATAAATTTTAACCGCACATGCTCGTAGTCTGTTCAACGAGGAGTATATTACCAAAATTATTTTACAATATTTTAAATAAAAGGTAAGATTAGCGCACAAAATTAACACGAACGGACAACCAGTTTTCTTGAAGTTCAACCAAAATACCATGTATTCCGGTTTAAAATTTTTAGAAATCTAATTGTAATTCTTCAAGTTCAATTTCATGACATTTCTAATTAATTTAATAATTATATTACTGGCCCTGGGACCTGTCCCCTGGGTGTTCCATATTAAGTTACCAGGCAATACTTTTTAAGTGAACAACAATCTATGAAATATATTTTTTGTATTTATTTATTTATATATGATATTTAAATTATACATTATTATTAACAAATATAAATAATAATAATATAAAACAATACATCTTTCAATAGTTTACAAATATTCAAGCTGCCTTCTTTCAACCTGAACCTCCAAGCACTGATGAATGCTTTTTGGCGCTAAGAAGCAAACTTTTCTACAGAGTTCAGGAATGACATTAATAATAATAATAATATTGCGAAAAACTAGCAATAATCTAGTTTTTTAATTAATATTAATATTTAAATATATAATTTTATAATTGTAATATATATAAAAATTATTTGATATCCCAAAAACAAAATAAATCAGAAGACAGGGCGAGACCCAATCTATTAATTTTTTAAGTAATCTAACTATTTTTTTAACAAATTTATTCTATTTGGAGTATTATCATACTAAAATTGATAATTCATTAATCTATAGCCAACCTGACATTACTAGATAAAACTTTCTAAAAAAGTAATATAGCTTTGGACACTGACTATTTTTCTAAGAAAATGATATATTATTATAATTCTTGACCTTTAAAACATACTATAGAAAAAAGCTTATTAGATTTAGAGTTTTAACATCTTTCTTAATCTCCATATACAGATTAGGACATTTCAAATAAAGGGACAAAACTTAATGAATTCAACTTTTATTATTTTTTGACACCTATTAGTATTATATTATTTTTTAATAAACTGTGAATTTTTTACTAATTTAGCAAATTCAATATAAATGATACTTTATCTATCCAAAATACATTAACAAAAACATATCATCATAATACTTCTAAATAAAGATTTCATAGAAATTATCGAGATCATTTTGTGATATTATAGAAGAAAAGTATAAATGAAAAATATAAATATTCCAAATATTAATATATTTAACTTTAGCAATAAATGAACAATGAATGAATAATAAATAACCAATAAATAATTAGCAAACAATTCTTATTAGAAGTATGTAGTATTAATATTAATCGATTCTATAGATATTTTAAATAAAATTAATTTTATAAATATAGGACATTCCTACTAATTAGCAAGATTTAGCAGTGGGTAATAAAATGAAACAAAATGGAAGTAAAAATTTCGGCACTTTTTCGGTATTTCCCCCACATTCATAACAAACCGTATAAACAACCGTATAAGAATGACCCTGAAGAGAGTTACGTGGAAAGAAATGTTAGTAGTGCCGAATCGGCACTTTTTCGGTATTTCCCCCACATTCATAATAAACCGTATAAGAATGACCCTGAAGAGAGTTAGTTACGTGGAAAGAAATGTTAGTAGTAATACTAATAGTTCGAATTTTTATTTTAGAGATACAGCTTCACTCAGGCAATATTATAAACCTCTATTGATTTAAATACACTAACATTTCTTACAACGTAACTCACTTCAGGGTCATTCATATACAGTTGTTTATAATTATACGGTTTGTTATGAATGTGGGGGAAATACCGAAAAAGCGCCTTATTTTTTTAGCATTTCAAGTATTAAATAAGTGACTTATAATTTTATTCATAGTAACAGTTCATATAAATAATTATGTATTTCCTTTAATGTGTGGTACTTACTCTTGTCTTACGTCTTACTCTTTATGCCATAATTATTTATATTTAAATATTTTATTAGATTTATAAATACTGCTATATAATATTACTTTAGATATAGAAATTTAAGTTTTATTATTTTAATTTTATTAATTACAGTTATGTCAAAGTTAAGTTGAAAATTAAAAAGGACAAATGTCGGAATGAAAAACTAATTGAATCAGATCAAATCAAAATACGGATTGATATGCTATAGTATTATACAATAACACGAAACAATGTTTAGGAGTTTCACTAAAATAACAGTATATAGAAAATAACATATAAATTTAAATACATTTAATTATAATTACATTTACACAACTAAAAATTCCTAGCAATATATAAAATCCGCGCTAATTTGTTTAAAATTGATATGAAAATTTCATGAAAAATATTTTGGTAATTTACTTAACAGTTAAATGTAAAATTTGATGAATAAAAAATTTCAAAAATTAGCAAGGGTTGAAAATTAGACTTGTCAACGTTAATGAATGAGGAAAGATCACTGATTTCTTTTTAAATACTGTGAATTATATAACCTTGATTATTGACATTATAGAACGTTTAGGTTTTACTACTTTTGCATTTGCACATGACATTTTCTGTCAATTCTCATGGTATAGTAAAAAAACCTGGGCACTCGCAGCTTATGTGCAATGTATTCACACAATGTTATATCCACTGAAAGAGGAAGACATAACCTAAAATACATCAGTTGGCAAAATCTTTTATTTATTATTGATTTCAAATAGGAGGCTTCTTCATTTTCAATAATTGTTCATTACTTTACAATCATGCATATTATGCTATTGTTTGTCGTATTTCGGAATATAAGTATAGCCAATGGCACATATATATTCAACTCAAAATGTCTGCTGTGTGCGTTAAGTAATTATAATCCCACACTCGCCAATCCTCGGGTCAGCAGTAGTTCGAATCATGTGAAAGACAATCATGCTATTATGGAACTTTCTGTTCCTTCACAAAGACCAACAGAAATATCCACATATGTAGATCAACAAAATCGTGTAGCAACCCAAAATCATCGTAAAGAAAGATACCTATATAGATCACTGTTATCATTGTAATGTTAAAATATATATAATTCTTATAAGCTTCCACTGCGTGTAACATCCACCTTATCTACGCATCCATTTGTGCTGTTGGGTGATTGATTTATAAGTCACAGTAACGTCTGCTATTTGTGCCTGCCCAGCAAGAGATGTATTTTGAAGAACCGACGACTACTCTGACATTATTAGGAGGATTGTAAACAGTTTATGACGAACTGGATCTTCATTGATATCTGCACCAGTATATTCGACTTGTTGTGAAGTTCTACTGAGTCCTCCTGAAGGCTTTTCGAGTAAGAAAAACTTTGAATCAGTAGCGTCGACTATAAGGCCAATCCTGTTCTAATTACGAACTTTAAATAAACGGAAAGCGATAGTAATGTTTATATTTTTGGTTTTAAAAATTTTATTTAGCTGTTTTTTAGAATGATAGCGGGTTTGCCAATAAACGGTATAGGGAGATGTAGTACAAACAGGATTTAAACGAGAAGACAGGATTTTTTTAACGCAGAACAGGAAGAGGTTGCTGCGATAGACAATTTTACTAAAAATATTTTTAATGGCAACAATTTCATTATTCAAATTAGTCTAATTAGACCAACTGTACGAATGGCTCTATGGAGAAGACAATTTATTAAAGATACTTTCCAAAAAAAGGGACTTAAGGCATTATAATTCAGGAAAGAACCAGTAAATGTTTTTTTACGAAAGATAGTAGAAGAAAACTATTGTTGGTTTTAGCGATATTCGTGTCCAGGAAAGAAAGGTGTTTACGACCATAAATCGTCAATATAGCGAGAGTAGGAGGTGGGAGAGAACGTTTATTATTGTCAGTTTTTTTTAATGCTTTTGATACATAAATCTTACATCGATTTTACTCTACACACCAACTTACATTGATTTGTTTTACAACTTGACTTACATACCGTGCCTCAGTCTCGCGAATATTCTCTTTTGAAGAAGGGGTCGTTCGTCTACGACGAAATCGGTCGAATATAAAGACAAATTGTATGAGTCGCTCTGATTTTATTTTACTGATTTGAAGCGTTCCACTTACACAATATACCAAGGAACTTGGAAATTGACTTACATTGAAATTATAAAGTTGACATAGCGATTGCAATTGGGGACTAAACTACTAAAGAAAATGAACTAAACTAATGATTCCCAGAGAATGAGATTGTATCGAAACGAAGAAACAACGAACTGCTCGATTTAAAAGCAACAGCGAAACCACCGGACAGAGCACGAATGTCTCTCGCTAACTTTTTGAATAGAGTGCTTTCTTGGTGGGAATCTCAAAGTTGTCACACGAGACACAAATAAGGGAAAACTTTGCAGACCTTTGAGACCTGTCCGAAGCTCCTAAAATTTAAACCATTTGCCAATTTCGTTCAAGTGTATCAAGTTTACTGATTCTATAGTTAGAAAGCCATTGTATCATTTCATTTTCCATACTATTCATTTACAGTATACTTCCTGCAACCGGGAATTGGGTGCAATTCGATCATCCTTGATGCGGGAAGAGGACACCGTAGTCCGGCAATGAATCCCAGCCATTGCGGCTGACGTTATGAAATTGAGGTCGCTGACAGGGAGGCTGCGAGTCATTCGCAAGACCACTGATAGGTTTCAGGGCCCTGATCAGATTTCCTTTAGAGGGGCTAGGGCCCATACCGGCGGGCCTATGCCGACAGGCTGAGACGCTGATTGCGCGTTTTCGAAGTGGACACTGCAGGTTGCTCGCGACGTATCGAGCTAGTTTTGACCCGGGGTGGATGAGCAGGCCCCAGGAGCACTGGTTTCAGTCCTACCCTGCACTCCTAGGTTAGGGTTGGCGGGACCCGTTTCTGTCTGTGCTGATGGAGGATCCCGTGGCGGTGGCCTCGTATCTGCTGGAGCTCCGGTTCCTCTGACGGGGGTGCCGCCTGACCCCATCCCATCCTATCCCAATCTGCTTTACAGGGAGAACAAATAATGTATCACTTGATAAGGAAATATACAATATTATTTGATGGTTTTGCAGGTACTCTTTGGCTGTCCCTGGCGCATCTTTGAGATTATAATCATGCGAGTTTGTAAATTCCTGCAGAGTCTAACCCTCATCTCACTTGATCTTTTTCTCCTCGGAACACCCGTGTAACCTCCAGTGCCTCGACGCACACGATTGTCCTCGGGTCACATCCTGTAGTTGGCGGTGCTAATATACACGAGGCAACGAGACATCTGGGATTTCTGGGAAAACTTCCACCACCCTTCAAAGGCCCACAATGATGTAGAAGGTTTGACTATTGCTTTGGTGAGGGATGGTGTGCATCGTTGTTCTGTCATGCTAATAACGCAGCCTCAATTGGGTGATATTAAACTGTTTGACATCCTTTCTGGGACACTATATATGACTTCCCTAGTTACTGTAGATGTCTTCAGGGTGTCTGGCGGTATTGACCTCTCAGAAATCGCGCCTGATAACGACAACAACATTGCTATTAACAGCGTCGTAAGTTTAGTGACGTATGCTGTTTATAAATAGAGTAGCCTCCCTAACTAGGGTGGAATAAAATACATATTGTACATGTCGCGAGGTAAATTGCTGAGTTTTACTGTTTTAATAGAAATAAGATTTCTGTGATTCGTTCGTATTAAAAACCAATATTTAAGCTTCTGGTAAACTAACTGCAACATTATAATTATAAAGGTCTAAAGTTCCATTTTTAAAGAAATTGACAATTTAATTGATAAATACTTGAGACCTAAAACCTAATGAAAATGTTTATCGTGCGTAATTGTATTAGTCAGATTGTATAGCCGGTCTTTAAATTTGTGTACAATTTTATGCGAAACTATATTCATTTAAAAAAAAATTTAGCAGTTTGAAAATTGTACAGAATCTTTTGTTGCACTTTATCAGCCGTTTTACACTGTTGATCTTTTTCATTGGACTATTTCGCTCCCTTTGACGTTGTAAAATAAATTATGCCTCTTAGAACATATATATGCTTTTCTTTGAAATTTGATTCAAAGGACTTAATCAGAAAGAGTCGTTCAAAGATCTTGAATTATTCCAAGATGAATTTTGACGGGTGAGAGACAGAGAAAGAGATCGGAGATAGGGGAGATATTCTATTTTAAAATACAATACATACGAGGATGCTTCAATAAGTTCCTATAATCTATATGAATCCATCATGATGCGTGCAATATCTCTGTATTTTATTAAATCATAGAAATATCTAAGATAATAGTGAAAATTTGAAGTCTGCATCTCATTGGATAGCTTCAAAATTTGAAATTTAAAAATCTATGTCAGAAATTGAAATTTGATTCATTATTTCATCATCTTTTAAAATGAATTTATAGAAATATGTCACTTCAGAGAGATGATTTACTACGATTTCAAATCTGGTTTAAAGGTGACTGAATCAGATCACTAAGAAGAACTACAGTGGATTTGAAACTCCGGAATCAGCTGCTGCAGTTTTTGTTTACGAACTCGATTCGATCTCACAGGATGACTGGAAAATTTGCTTTCGGAAGTGGTTTGAAAAGATGCAAAAATATATAGACTGTGGTGGGAAGTCTTTTGAAAAGTTATAAACTCTTTTTTACTTTATTATATATACTCACTTTTCCTGTAATATATTCGTATAATTGTTTTTTAAAGCAAATATAGACGAATTTCGAAAAAAATAGTTTTCATTGTTTGCTACATTTGACCGATCTTATACTTTTAGAATTCGATCACCAATAAATTATACATACTTCACATTTTCACTAATATCTTAGATATTTCTATGATTTAATAAAATGTATAGATATTGCATGCATTATTATGGGTTCATATACTGTAGATGAAATACGAATTTCTATGGAAGCATCCTCGTTAATGCCAGATGACGCGGTGAAGACTTAGTGTTGGGCAGAACAGCAGAAGAACCATGGACACGCGGTGAAGACTTAGTGTTGGGCAGAACAGCAGAAGAAGCATGGACACGCGGTGAAGACTTAGTGTTGGGCAGAACAGCAGAAGAAGCATGGACACGCGGTGAAGACTTAGTGTTGGGCAGAACAGCAGAAGAAGCATGGACACGCGGTGAAGACTTAGTGTTGGGCAGAACAGCAGAAGAAGCATGGACACGCGGTGAAGACTTAGTGTTG
>JAUYWV010110906.1:0-12533 GCA_032274565.1 Nematoplana nigrocapitula
AAATCTAAACTAAACAAAGCCTCTGGAATGGCTAGGGGTACCAAAGGAGAAATACTTCTATCTAGTTGGCACCCCTTGAAAAGCTCTTCTATACGCGAAACTTGTTGCTCGCAATGCTACGTTGAATAAATATCTTGGAGCCGCCGTGCTCACAGCGCCATGAACAAGATGAAGATGATGAGTTCTGCGCGATCACAAAATCGTTTTTTAATCATTAAACCTGACTGAAGCGCCAGATTGATTTGAGGGAGGTTGTCACACGCGGAAGAGAGAAGATTAACAATCTGTAGTGTTGTGAGATGACATCAAATTACTGTTGCAATTAGCAAAAGAATGGGACAATTTCTATACCGCACACAAACATCTCGCTTTCTCTCCCCCTCTCTGTTTCTCTTTCTGTAATTAGGATTCTATCTATTTCCCATAGCGGTGTGTTAATCATAGGCATTCAAGCCATGTCGATAGCTCTACAAACTTTGGGAAGTTTTAAATAAATAGACGCCTTCCTTCTTCCGACATATCAGAGGCTCACCTAAGAAAGTGCAACAACGCTCAATCATCAGAGTTGAACCCAAACGCTAAAAATGAAACTCCCTCGCGCCTCTAAAGTCTACCTGTATGTACTCATTCCGATATCTCAGTATTGCGATGTTGTACTGTCATAGACAGGAGTTGTGTGTTGTGGCGTGCTTTGGATTCTGGGCTGTACTGTTTAATTGCTCTTGATATAGTTACGATATAACGATGTTAGAGCAAGTGTGATGTTGTTTATTTTTATGCCCTTAATCTGGATAATATATGATAGAAATGCAAAACCGAGATTAATAAGAAACACAGTTTACGCATGTTGCTAAGAAGAACAAGTTGAGTGAGAACCAGTATACAAACAGGGAAAACAAACTATCGTATAAGTACCACAGGACAAAAGGGGTGCGGGTGGGATAATGATAGGATACAAAGATGATTGAACCAGTAGAAAAGGTTAAACAAAAAAGATTAAGCAATGTGAGTTTCATTGATTGATATGCAAACGTATGGTATAAATGAGTTACAGGACCGATTAGAACAGCAGTAAGGTTGGATGAGGAGTCAGGCTCTGGGAGAGATGGGAGGCATAATGCAAGCTATAGGGGATGATCGTCTTCTTTTTATGTCTTCTATCCCAACCGTTTGTCTCTTTTTTTCTTCCCACTCTGCTCCCGCGCGTCGCGGATAAAGGCGGGCTATCCAACCGGAGGGTCGGTTCGCCCCATCTACCTTAGGAATTCGTAGACTTTTAGTTTATCGTCCAGGGCCTCGGAGAGACTGGGCGAGGGGCCCTTCTCTTTTCATTTTTTCTTCTCTTCTCTCTCCTCTCAATTTTCTCCCCTGTCTATTTTCCTTTTCCTTTCTTTCTATCTCTCTCTCCTGCTTTTACACTCTTTTACCTTCTCATTTATTACCTCTCTTTTTCTCTCCTTTCTATCTCTTCCTCATTTTCTTCTCTCTCTATTTTCTCTCGCTTTCCTCCGCGAGGTCAGACACTGACGCGTCCGCACGGCGGGTTAATACATGAACACATGAACAATAACAACACGAAGAAGACCGTGTACTAATGCGCTTGCCGTCCTACACTCGGCGGCATATCTGGCGTCTAATTTGAAGTAGTTACAGTCTGTCATGTTTTGCCCACTCCGGAGATTCTCTCTCTACTCTATACATCCGCACAGACTGCTGGTTTCTACCTCATAATCTGTTTTCCCGTGTCGAGGTCAGTTGGAAACATTTGCACTATGTAGTTGGCACTTCATTCCCACATGCCTCTGCTGCTGTGTACTGCTGCACTCTCACACTGCACACACTGTAGCACAGTGTGCCAAGAAACAGACTGTAATTCCCCCTGCCTCTTTCGTTTATCTAATCGTCAAGTGCAAATGGGAGACGGGAGCAGAAGGTGCATCGCAACCACCAGCAGTCGATAGAACCTCTAGCTCTGGTGTGGTGGTTGCTCTACTATGCAGTACAACCACCAAGTGCCTCTGCTGTACAGTATACCAGCTGTGTGATCAAGTATTAATAAAAATTTATTTCTCACTTAACTTAACCGATATCTATGTTTGTGCTGCTGTGAGAATCCATATAATCTCAGTTTTGCTCTGCTGGTATACTCGTTCGACAATTGTGAAGGCGGGGGAGGAAGTTTTCTGTGTGGCGTTGTGGAATTTATCTTTGAAATCAATAGAGGAATGGCTGAACGGAAGGAGGAACAGAGGAAGTGTAGTTTGTGGGTACTATAGAGGCCTCCATCCGTCTTACATCAGTACGCCCGCGTTACTTGTTTGATTTGTGAGGCAAAATCGTCCCTGTGTTCCGATGAACCCTCCTTCTCTAACTCTTATCTGCGCTCCCTTCACTAGCCAGCACAATTGCATGGGGCGTGTGGAAGATCTGACTATAATCGCGGCAATCCTCAGTATACGTGTTTGTGCCAAAATACATATATATGTACGTCTCCATATCCACATTTCGAATGTTTCTATATTTTTCTTATCACTTTATTAGAGTGTCCATGTTTCTCATCCATAAAGGGCTACACTCCATTTGACAATTTTCTTCTAGGTTTCTATGTTTAACCATTTGGTGAGCAATTCGTTTAGTAAAGGCTTGCTTAGCCATGGCTATCCGTGTTCTTATTTATTCATGGCATCTACCATTCGATGTGATAATTCGACCTAGGTGCTAGATTGCTCACTTATTCAGATATAATGCGAAACATATTCGTTCTTCGGTTCAGTAATCTCCCTTCTCAAACACTCGTTACGCCTTCCAGGGCACCTCTCACTTCCTCAACTTGACCGACTTTCTCGTTCATCTTGCTTCCACACCACACGGAACAACTATCCAACCAAGTGAGCGTGTTTTCCTCTTTCACGAGCCTGTTAGGTGAATGGTTTCTTTAACCTTTCCCAGGACTCCCGGGTGGTACACTAAATTTAGATCCGGAACCGCATTTGAGGTTATTCGTTGCGCAAATCTGATTAATTGACTGTAGTTCGCGGCTGCCTCTGTGTTGATGCATGCTCCTTTTGCCACTTTTTGGATTACTGTGCGGTGTCATCGGTTATATATATTTATATATGATTTCGAGGGACAGTCGTATATGGACTGGGTGGGTTATCCCACATGATGGTGCATGTGTGTGGTCATATAAGATAAGGTGGTTTGTGTCTCCAAAGCATCGAATTCCCGGTTGTCATCGCCCGCTACCTCTTCCCATATACAGTATACTGTACATAACTAACGAACTCCCCATGGCGATCAAGCGCGCCTATCACTACAGATCTACACTCCGTCCGGTATATATACATGCCTTCTATAAGAGTGTAGTTAGAAAGTTTGCCACGTTAAATATTATCGACCAAACAGTGTGCTTTTTCTCGCAGAACCACTTATGATCGACGTTCTAAATGTACATAAACAAATGCCACACTGGACTGTTTGAATCAGCGGCATGGCGAAACGACATTCGTAGATAGCGCCGACTTTGAAAAATGAATAACCAACTTGATTACAAAGTCACCGCTCATAAACTCGGCAGAAGATTAGTTGTAAAGCTTTCTTTACTAACTATAAATAGATTGATAAGTTCAGGACTGGTAGTATATTAAACGCGTCCACTAGCAACTTGGAATGTAACCAAAGAAATATCACATTTTACAGATCGCATATCAATAACAGGTATAAATTGACGCAAAGATTTGGCAGTCTTAAAACGTGTCTAAAAAGACCCTACAAACAGAACCTGTGGCTGGGCAGTGCGCTGTGTGAGGGTTCACAGTCGCGTTCGCGGGATGTTGACGCGCCGTTGTTTGTGTCGTTTCTTTGTTGCTATGCACTCTCATTCTCTTGACAGCCTATGATATTTTGTCGCGAATTACAATCACTATGTCAACTTTAGAATTTCATTGTAAGTCAATTTCGTAAGTATACTCATTATTTACCAAATAATTCAATAATTTTAAAATGATTGATTCATCGTTGTTATTAATGACAAACATTTTCTGGAATTTGGCAGTATGTTTTGTGATGAAATTATATGTATAAATGCGGCAAATTTTGTTCGAATCAGTAATGTAAATTTAGAGAGTTTAAGTATAATGTGTTACAAAAATCGATCAATTAATCAATAATAGGAAATGTAATATGACTGTAGTCAGTAGTGATTTAACTGCGTCGAAAGGTGTTCTTTATCTGCACAAGATTTCATTAGGATCGCATATCAAGAACGTATAGTTTTGGTAGTCTCAAAAGAGCCTAAAACGGCATTTTAAACGAAACCTGTGTCACCCATACGGATAAATATTTAAAAACCATATAGTGGATGCCCTGCCTCACCATTTAAACTTATGCTTCAATTTTATAAATATTTTATTTTTAAGTTGCACCTCTACATATGACGAGGTTTTTAATTTTGTTTGGAGGATGCCTTTTAAATATCACCACGCTATGAAACTTTTATTCGTTCTTATGGGTCTCACCATTGTCACCTTGTACCGTGAAGTCGGGTCCGTCTTCTGGCGATACCCATGACGCGACTTCTCCAACCCGAGCGATTCCGCTCCTCTTCCCTTAGCTGTATGAGCGAGAGTCCTGTTGCCTCCTTCACCTAGTCCAACCATTTTGTTCTTCATTTTCCTCTTCTTCGTTTTTCCTTCGCATTTCCCAGGCATTATAAATTTTCCCAGCCCGTTGTTTCTCATTACATGACCAAGATAAAAAAGCTTCAGCTTGAGTACCATGGAGCTTAACGTCATTGTTCTCCCACTTCTTCTATAGTATTGATATTCACGATGCTCGCAAAATTCTTCTCCAGCACCACGTCTCGATTCTAATTTTTTCCTTTTGTCTTTTCTCACTGTCCAAGTCTCGCTCCCCTTCAGCGCAATTGAGAAGACAAGTGCCCTTACTAGTCGCTTCTTTGTTACCCATGTTATATTTTTGTAGACCCGACATTGCTACTCGCGCCATGTTCAGAAGTCGTTGGATTTCTTCTTTACAATCTTCATTTTGATCTACCGTTCATGAATGAAATTCGTCACTAGTTGCATTTTTTCATTCCCGACGACTAACTCTTATGCCTATACGTAGACGGATAAAATTATCGGGACTTTCTGAATTTTCATTTTCATTGTTTCTAAAAATAATTCTGTTAATTTCCGCTGTAAAAATATTAAAAGAAGTTTTAATAGAACTAACTTTCCGTTTAATATATCACGAACTAAGTACAGATTTATTTCCCATTTCAAATTCGTGCAATCTCTATGTTATTGATCAATACATTTCTATGAACCATAGAAAGATCTAAGATCAAGCCCGTGTCTCATTGGATAGCTTCAGTATTTAAATTATTTAAATTTTAAAATATAATGTGTTGTATAAATATTTTGCTATTATTTTAACTTGTAAACATCTACATCCAATGATTTACTATGATTATAATTTTGTTTTAAAACCACTTGAAAGTGTACAGCATTTTTTTTCGCGACTTCCGCGCACCGCCGCGTTTTTCAAAGATTTCCTTCTGAAATGTTTAGTAATTTAGTAATTTTTCACGTGTTACCAAAATCGTCTTTATTGTTTTATGTTAGCTTGTTGACTGCGTGACAGTGTATGTAAATCAATAGAACAGTTTTAATTGGTAAAACGTCCCAAAAGATTACTATTGTACACAAATTGTCTGAAGTAAAAAAAACAAAATTATCCATGAACTGAAAAGTATTCCCCATATATCTGGTACACTGAAATGATTTCTGTGCATTGAAAGCTAATTCTATCAACCGTTCGCATGATTCAAAAAAGGTATTGTTTAATTAGAGCATATTTATTTAATACTCTGAACAGTGATAAAATAGGCACTTTTCAAAGGCAGCTTTTAAGACGGAAATTAATGTTTATACCTTAGAATAGGTCCAATATGAAAAATTGAAGACAAGTAACTAAACGTTGAAGACTGGAATTTTTAGGACATATTCTTAGACAGGGTGACAATGCTCCAGTAAAGAAAGCGCTTAGAAATAGCGTAAATAACCTGGACATTTTATCAGGGGGGGTGGGGTGGAGAGACAAAAGGCTTGTTGGACCAGGACAATAATTAATGACACCAAAAATCTAAATTTCAATATAAAAGAATAACCATACTTTGTACATAGCTCACGATATATACATATGGCATGATCTTACCAAAATCTCTAAAACTCCATAATTCTATAATTCCTGCTTTGTTCTTTTGTCTTTGTGTTGAATCTGAGCGAGGTCAGCCTATAGTGAATTTTATGAAGGCTTTCTGCTAATACACAGGTCCCTTTACAGCTTGTTTGAATCGGCAAGAAACTTACAGAGCAAAGCCAATAAGGCGGAAAGCTCTCTTGGATTGGATTGGAGCAGTTTCTTGAATTCAGTATATGATTCAAGCATTGTTCTTCTTTTTCCTCCTTGATATTTCTCCCATTTCATCCTTGCTTATATATATTTTTCAACAAAGCTTTTGTGTTTGACGGTTTGCGCTATAACCATTTATTTTCATTTCCAATTGTTCCACGAGCTCTTTTGTTCTTCTCTTATTCTTTGTAGCTCCTCCTCATTTGTTCCTTTGTCCTTTCAGTTGATGTTAAGTATGTATGTTTCCCCCAGAACCACATTTCGCATGCTTGCATCTTCTGTCTATCCGATTTTTGACAATTCGTTTCCTCAAGTTAACATCCAGACAACTCTCTCTTCTCTTGACAGACGCCGTTTTGGCCATTGCTATTTCTTTGCTGTGATATACTATACAATGTACAATAACAAATTTATCAAAGCCTTACGAAATTAATTATAGACTTAAATAAATAAAAAGACGCAAATCATTCGATTGCAAAGGTGTAGACAGTATCTGAGTTGACTATATACCCTACACCTATACCCTTGCAATCGAATGACACATTGTAAACTACATGCTTATCTTCTGTGATCCAAATTCCTGCGATTCGAAGTTTTCCAGGTCATGTAGACGTGATTTTACTTCTACCAAATAATAGTGGTTATAAAGCGTACTATAATTGAGGAGGACTATAATATTAATAATAACATAGATTATTACAAACATTACCCCGCATACTACTTGCTAAGTAGTACGTAGCTTTTATGAAAATATTTCCGGAAATACGGCTACTTAGCTGCCGTAAAGGTACGACGGCTCCTTAGCCGTAAAATTATGTCTTTTTTTTGCAGTGTACATTGTGAGTATATGCTGGGATGTCAACAACATATCGTTTCTAAACCGTGTTTGTTTCTCACTTTTACATTGTTTTTGCTGCTGTTTAAAGCAATAATTTATCAGTCAATATATCAAAACAGCTTTTTACGCAAACTCTTTAGTGAGAGAGTGAAAACACATTAGTTGGATGATTTTTGTGTAGACAAACACACATTATTCGTAGTATTGAGAAAATTTCTATAGGTTCAAATTTGCACAAAAAAACGATTGCTTATTTTAATTATCGAATAATACCCTCATCGGCAGGTTACGCACGTACTAATCGATATATGATACTCCTAATATTCAATCACTGAAATTAATCTATGATCTAAATAGGAGTATCTCGCTTGGAGGGGACTTATAATTTTCACCAATTTTACCGTTGCTTTCAGGTCGTAGCTCACTGCTCAAAGATCATCTCTGTTCCCCTGGCAACGGGCCGGTTCCATTGCTTCGCGTCTCCCCAGACGCCGCTGCTGCCTCTTTCACCGCTCGTCTCGTGCCAGTCCTCCGGCCCTACAAATGGCGAATCATTGTCAAAGGTAATTATTGTTGTTCAGGCTGGCTGTGCAGTCATCATTATTGTTATAAATGGTATGTAGACGATGATTAAGTCGGCGCGAAACTCCCCATTAACAAATGGTTAAACTATACAGAGAGAGACTTTGTGTGATAATTTGACCAGGGGAAAGGATCACTCTGATCCGCGCTGGAAGAGTTAAGCTGCCCATGCAGTGTTTGGTGTAATGAGCGGATGTCAGATGACAGATGGTTGTATTGCTCTATAGTACAGACACTGTTCTCGGGTGTTTATGCTGTGCACTATGCTGATATGTAGTAGAGAGAACGATTTGTAGAATAAAGGAAAGATGAAAGCAGATACTGATAACATTTTTTATTTTTTGCAAACATTTTCAATGCACAGGCATCCTTGTCAAGCAGGTACTAAACTGATTGCAGTTAGAATAGATACAATGATCCAGAACATTAAATGTTACATTAAAACACCTTACATAGAAAAGAAGATCCATTGGTTATCAACTGTTGGTTCAAGGCAGGGTTATAGTCCCTGATGTATAGCGTTTCAATGGTGCATGGGCAAAATAAAAGGTTTATTTGACGAATGAACAATTTTGAATGAATTATAATTAAAATTGTCATTGCAGGTATTACACATTAAAAGATGGTCCCTAATGGCTGAGTTAGTAGATTTTTGCTCTTTAACCCTTCTGTCGAGGTGTCGTTTGGTTTTACCAATATGGGTAATATCAGGATCAACCTGACAGGAAAACTGATAGACAACAGCTGACAAAAGGGCCTTCGGAGTACGAGTCTTGAGGGAAAAGTAGATTTTTTAACTTTAAGGATAGTAACTTTAGGATTTAACTTTAGTACAAGAGACCTTAATATCACTAAAATTCCGGTTACAAAGTTTCAGGATAGCTTTTCTAAAAACAACAGACGGTTTTCCAACAAAGGGGATGGTGAAGATAATATCGGCTTTCTTATTATCTTTATTAGAGGTATTTTGAAATTTGTGAGATTTTTTTTGAGAAAGGTTCTAATACAGTGAATGAAAAAAGCGGTAGTGGTAACCATTGAGAGCAAAAATATTTTTCAAGTTTTTCATTTCCTTATTAAAAAGCGAGTGTGTAAGTGCGTGTGAGTAAGCAAAGGATAAGAATTTTTTTCCATTGGAAAGGACAGATGACAAAATACGATAAGAGAAGGTTAGAGTAAGTCGTTTTCCGGTAGATGGAGCTTTTAACATAATTTGCTTTTATCTTAATTGCTTCCATCTTTATTTTATATATAATAATATGTACTGGGGGTATATGCCAGTTGCTACTCATACCATGCGGCTTGCTCTGATTGGTCCACGCCAGCAACAACATTGACCTACTCATGGCATGGCGCACGCTCATTGGCTGACCTACTTATGACGTCATGGGAATTTCTATGTAACTATTTCTAGAAGAGAGTGACCGGCGTTCGTCTGAATCATCGTTTTGCAACCATTATCGCCTTAATTCCCCCTTCATTTTTTAAAGAAAATTCTGTAAGTTCCAATGCCATTTTCAATGGTAATACATAAATATAAAACAATTAAATTTTAATCAGATATCTATCTGCATTTCCTTTTCTCTTGCAAGTGTGGCAATGTGCTTCTGAATTGTGGAAAGCGAACAGGGTAGGTCATGTTCCGATTCCATTTTGTTTTATGTCTTGGTCTTGATGGCGACGGTTGAAGAAAGTCTATATAGGAGTGCGGGCACACGACGCGTTTCGTTCCCCCAGAACATCCAAAACAGAACTGCATGGCAGTAGATGGAAAAGGAAAGATCAAAATAGCCAATGATGAAATTAAGAATGTAGAGAAATTCGAGTTTTTAGAATCATGCTACACACCAGAATGGGACAGCATTGCAGAGAACAGAAATAAGACTGGAGATTGCTCGGAAGGAATGCCACAATTAACAGCTGGCAGAAGTGTGTTGATCAAAGAACCTGAATTCGAGTTTGAGAGTAAAACTTGCGAAAGCTCTGCTGTGGAGCATTGCTTTGTAGGGACGTAAAAGTTGGACATCCAGGAAAAAGAGGAAAAAATGTGTCAAGAATTCTATAGTAGTGCTAAAAGAGGAAGACTTGTTAGAGATTGCGATGAAAAGGAAATTGAAAATGTGTAATCATTGGAAGAGAAGAGGTGACAGCTTGGCGGTCTTGGCTACAGTGGAGGAAGAGGTGTGTGCGAAAGGAAGGAGAGAGGATGAGGAGATTTGAATGGATGGATGTATGAGAAATGCCCACGTCCTGAGATGACCTGAATATTTGATTTGAGTTCCTTCCGACTTAGAAGATTTGTCGAGGAAATACGTTTAGCAGATAGCGCTAATTTGCAATATTTGCAGTATTTGTTGTTTTTCATTATCTTCGCAATTAGCAATGCGATTGGATTTTGTTTTCCGGAGAAAGTATACACGAATGGCTTATGCTATATATATCATCTAGCAATTGTTGCCTCAAACCAATTTAATTTGGATTTGGGAAAGAGCGCATAGTACACCATATATCTGGCATCAATTAAACTGGAGACGCCACTATCTATGTGACAAAACCAGAATTTAATTATGTGCATCGATTCACACAGCGTCTATATATATCTGGTGGCTGGCAACAAGAAAATGAAATTGAATACGACCATTGGTATCTCAAAGAATACCAGTTGGAAAACAATGGAAAATTGCAAACAATCGATGAAATTGAATGCCCATTCGGAAGATAATTTAGATTATAAAAAATTGAATATACTTAGCTCAGTATTTACAGAGAAAATTTTAGTTTTTGCCTTATATTGATCATTTCTATATGGAACAAAAATAACAGACCGTCCTGCTGGTTTTCAAATGGACCTTATTTCCAATGACTATAGGTTCTGATCTGACAATGTGATAAAACAATATTGGCGGAGAAAGATTGCAATAACCTTAGATATGCAGACGACACAACGCAAATGTCTGAGAAAAAATGAGATCTACTTTCTCTACTCAAAATGGTTAAAAGAAAAAGCGCCAAGGCTGGACTGCTGCTGAATGTGAAAAAGATTAAAATGCTAACAACCAAATAGAGGGAGGTAGTGGATAAATTTATCTACCTGGGCTCTTTAATTGTCAGAAACCGGTGACTGTATAAGGAAGAAATTGATCGCCGTCTCAATCTGGGAAGGGCAGCCTGAAGTGTCAGGTATAGGGAAAATCTTGAAAGACAGGAACATAACTGTCAAAACAAAGGAGCGACTAATGAAATCTTTCCCATCATTAGGTACGCGTGGGAATTTTGGACGTTAAGGGCAGATGAAAGCAAGAATATAGATATCTTCTGCAGATGGATAGTAAGGGTGTCGTGGACTGACCACTTACATCAATGATTTATTAACAGAAACTGTCCTATTTGAGAGCGAACGGGTTAAAAAAGGTCGTGGTGCCGGGTCTAATCAATGGTAAAAGAAGACGAGGAAGACCAAGAGACAGGTGGTTTGACGAGATACGTCAGTCAGGAAAAGGGAACATCTGTCAGTAGCCTCCGTAACGCAGCAGAAAACCGGCAGCGATGGAGAAGAATGATCATGGATGTATGTCGCCAGTGATCGTCCGCGATCTGACGTGACAAGGTGACAAGGTGATGCGAATAATAATTTGGCGGACGAGGTTGCTCAGTGGGTTGAGAGCGGTCTTATTCCGTGGTGAGGTTGATGGGTTCGAGTCCTGGCTCGAGTAATGATAAAATTCCCTCGTCCCTAATTAACAGCTGTGTCAATCGACTGCTTAGCGACCCGAAATGGTTCGTTTGGTTTAATGCCGGATCTTAGAGGTGGCGCTGGGGACTCTAGCCTTCATGTACCATCAAATCATTATACATGGTTTCCAGAATATACTACTTCGAGTAGTATGCAAATAAATAAATAATGAACATGTAAATCATCCTATCTTGAATACTACAACTCACTTTCTATTGATCTTCACGTTACTCTAAACTTCATTCTCCACCAAATTCAAAAACGTGTGCACTTCAACCCCGTGTGGACTGCAGACGAAAAAACTGCGACTGTAATAATAGTCAATTTTCATGATGAGGATGGGATGGGATCATATGGCACCCCCGTCAGAGGAGCCGGAACTCCCGCAGATACGAGGTCACCGCCACGGGATCCTTCGTTAGCACGAACAGAGATGGCCCGAACGCGCGCAGCCGTGGACCTAGGTGAGCAGGTGACATGTGGAGCATGTGTTCCAGGGTCTGCTCATCCTCTCCGCAGTGTGGACAAAGTGGATTCACCTCTGTGGGATAGGAAAAGGTCCGCTTGCCTGGACGCTGCCGAATATAATCGGCAAGTACATTCATGGACCAGGTTGGGATCCTTGACTTCTCTCTTGATGAGGGACCTAGCCGACCTGAAAGACTCGCAGCCTCCTTGGCTTCCCTGTCAGCGACCTCATTTCCACGAAGTCTGCAATGACTAGGAATCCATTGTAGTAAAACAACGATGCCCTCTATCCGCATCAAGGATGATCTAACCGCCCATGATGAGGATGCGTTGACACGACCACCGCAAGAACCTGCTTCATCTTCTTGATCGTAGTAGTCTTCAGGCAGCCTGTTGTCACCCATACATATGTACGCAGCACATGTCGTTCAGTCCAGCGAAACTGTATCGTAAGAATAGATTGAGATATAAAAGAGGAGGAAAAGAAGAGAGAGC
>JAUYWV010110917.1:0-12532 GCA_032274565.1 Nematoplana nigrocapitula
CTGCCATGAGATTCGTATTGTTGTGCTTGAAATTGGTTTGATTGTCAAAGTTGCTGGATCGACAGAAGGAGGAGCTGTAAAAGAAGCAACACAAAATACTTAAGAAAATATTACCTTCTATGAATTGGCTAGTAGAGTTGCTTAAATAAATATGCATTATGCATATATGCTTTATGAATTCGCATGTTTAGTACCTTCTTTGTGTGGTGATTATAGATTGCATATCACTGCACGTTTTTCTGCAATTACTAATTTTTATAAGAAATATTATAGTTTTAGTGTCTTTGCAAAACATGAACGGGTCATCTATTTGTCAACTGAATTGCCGATAACGAGCAATTTATGTACAGTAATATGTAGAACTTGTTTTAAAACTCTCTATTGTTGTAGAACTTACTTGCTTCCTCTGTTCTTATTACTATTGAAATAATATCTCCACATTTGGCACTATTTATAGCACAGATTGTCACACTGTAATTAGTGTAAGGCTGCAATCCTGTTACACGAGCGCTCAAATTTGTTTGGTTGTAGGAAATCTCGTGTGTTGCAAACCTCTGACATGAACCATATAATTCATTTTCCCGCAGATATTGTATTGACAGGCGAACCTGAAATAAATACAGTTCAAAGAGTTGGAATTGTTTGTTCTTAGTTTTACCACCATCAAGACTTACATGCCCTCTATCTCTTGTGCAACTGTAGCAGTTCATCAAAATTATTGTAACACACTGTGCTATTGGTGAGTACACTCTGATAAGGTACCCGAGAATGATGCCATTGGGCTGTAGTGGCGGTTTCCAGACTATTTGAGCATTGGTAGAAGTTGTGGACATCGAGGAGAATTTTTCTACTGGACCGCTCTCTGAATAGAAAATATTGAAGCTTACAATTTATAAATAGCAAACATTTTACAACTGTAGATATCGAAGCACACTTTAAAAATTTTAAATAAAAACAGTGATAAAAATATAATTATATAATCATAGTCCATCCGTTCCCATCTTTGCTTATTCTCGTTTATTTTTATTTGTAATCCTTGTTTTCTATTGCATAAATCCTCTCTACTTGTTCCGCACACCGGTGTAACTCTATTGATTTGCGATTATCGCCCAATTTATATTTTCTCTCATTATATCACGTGATTTTGCAGTTGAACTGGATCGATAACAGCTAGTGCTCACAAAGAAAATCGAAAATGACCCAAAGATGAAATCTCCAGTTCGTTACTTCGTAATATAAGCCAAGTGTGTGCAATGATCGAAAGCAGTCAGCTGAAATTTGAAGTCTTAAGCAGACTGCTGTACAGCATGATCGATAGGTTGGATTCTAAGAATGGAATTCCAGAAGAAAATGACGACTTTCTGCTAAGCAAAGCTATGGATAACACGGTGCTCCTTTAAATCCAGATTTCTCTCCACAACGCTTGGAAAAAAATTGGAACTGTGACAAAGTCACGACAAATTGAAATAGGAAAAATATTTGGCAGAGAATGGAACATCAGAAGATTCGTAAAATGCAAGAAATGCTGCAGATAATACTGGAAAACTGTTCTTTGATGTGCGTTTGTATTGTGTGTCCGAAGTAGGAGGGTGAGCAGTCGCGGCAGGGTATTTGGTAGACACAGGACAAGAAATTATGTTTTAATCGGGAGTTCATTATTGTTTGTTTGTTTACCATTGACACCTTGTACGGTGTCTATACAATTTGAGTTGGATTTGCTATATTTATTTATCTTCATTATTATTTCGTCAGAAAATTTATACGAATCACACTCTACGCTTAGTACCATATATCTTGAGTAAAAGGATTACTTTTATACCTTTCTTTATCGGGCTTATAGAGGTATTTACGAAGACGAAAGATAAAAGAAAAACGAAGAGAAAACTGGCTTCAATAAATTTAATTATTATACGTTTCGCTGCACTTACAGCATCATCAGTGAAACTAAAATAGAAATTGTAAAAAACAAATGAAATATCTTATAAAAATACACACATTTTATTAACATTCTAAACAGTTTAAGGCTAAATAGTTTTTTTAAACATAAGTAAAAATCTGTTAACGTACAATTCAAACAACTAAGAAACTACTTTAAGAAAAACAGATGCACCGCGATTGGTTTGTGATCAATTTCACGATGGTTGCAAGTCTTTAATGGCTATGGCCTTCTTCGCTAAAGGATCGAAATCAGAGACAGCACAATCAACAATAGAGAAAAAGTCATCCAATTTGTCACTACATGCTACACAGCTGGCAAGATGATCATGCACCACGATTGGTATGTGTCCAATTTCACGATGGTTGCAAGTCTTTAATGGCTATGGCCTCCTTCACTAAAGGATCGAAATCAGAGACTAGCACAATCAACAATAGAGAAAGTCATCCAATTTGTCACTACATGCTACACAGCTGGCAAGATGATCATGCACCACACTCCGTCCATTGCAATGTTCTGCGTCCAAGGTGTTGTTTAGTTCTCCCCAAATAGGTCGTGTCAGGGTCAACCTGACCTATGAAATCATAGATCATCTTGGATTTGATCAGTTTTGGAGTTTTCCCTTTGTTGACGAAAAATGGTCTCACTTTCAGAGTTGTGTAGGCAATGCGTATCTTCTTGCTCGCTTTGCTTACCATGTGCTGCAACCTCTTTGCCAGTGATACAGATGGAAACATAATGACTAAGAAACCATTTTCTTTATGAAAATTAAGCCAAGATGAAGATACTACGAAAACTCCATGTAGCAGACAAAAACATGAGGCCTCTTTCAAAGCAGTTGGTGAAATGGACTGAAAGATTAATCAAGGTTTGAAAAGGTTCCTTTTCGGTAGATAGAGCTATTAAAACCAAATGAACAGATAAGTATATAAAAAAGGAAGAGAACCAGTATTTTCAGTTTCTAATGTAAATTGAATATTGTGATGTGGTTCATTCATATGAGATAGAAATCAATGAGAATTGAAATCACTGGGGACTACAGGAAAAGTGTCATCCACATACCTTTTATAAAAAAATAGGTTTATCTATAGCAGAGCCATCCAAGATTGCTTAACAGAACCCAAGAAAAGGTTAGCTAAAGTGGGACCAAGAGGTGAACCCATAGTCAAACCAAGTGTCAAATTTGAATAACTTTTTAAAACGTTGTGAGTGCAAGAGAGGCTGCTAAGTCTATTGTTTCAACTAGAGAAATATCAGTAAAGAGACTGACAATGTCAAAACTGATAAATCGGTGAGAGAAATAAATATTTTGAGCGCTTAGACAATTAGGAAATTCTCAGAAGAGGATACAGAAAATGTTTTAAAATGCAAGGAGTGATTAAATCATTAAGATACTGAGCTAAGTTATATTGAGGAGCATCCGCCATGCAAACCACTGGTCTTAGTGGCAGTTGATTTCATTAATTTTAGACAAACTATATATACAGTAACTTGTCTGTTGGGGAACCAGAAGACAAAATCTTGAAACCAACAGTAGAATAAACATATTGCATAATAAAAGTACTCAGATAATATTTCATAGAATTTTCAGTCTTGGTAACGGAATAAGTATATATATATGAGTGAAAGGAATCTCTTTAAATCTGGATTGATCACTAACAATGGCAGAAAGCTTAGCAAGATAATCAGACGAAACAAGAATGACCATTCTCTGGCCTTTAACTGGTTTGAGAATGACAATGTCAGGATTAAATCTGATTTAACTTTATGACAATGGCAAACTACACAGTATTATGTGCTAATCTTAGAACTTGTTTATTCGTAAAATCAATAAGCTCAAAATGTGAACGATTAGTCGTGTTTTATTTTATATAGTTGCGTGCCCTTTTGACTCTAATGTTTCTCTCTGAAAATTCTAATATATATTCGGAATAATTAAGCCGATAGTACATTTTGTTTAATCTACCTCTTCCATTGTCTTTAGGAAAACTATTCCTAATCTCTGACACTGATAATTTACATAAAAGCTTCTTTAAACTGTAAAGACTTTCAGAGATACTAAATTATTTTTACTATAAAATTATCCTATCCAGTTTCATCAGTATGCTAGGCGAACCTGCTTATACTCGTCAGCACTCTCTCAGACAATCATGCCACTTGAGATCACTCCCCTCTCGCCAGTCACCCACCTAAAACTGCACTCAAATTTTAGTGAGACTTGGTCGTAGTACGAAGCGGCAAGAACCCTTCCACCACACGTTACGCACTCTCGTCAATACGTCCGTACCTCAAGATGCTAGGATCCGTTGAAAAAAAGTTCGACCATAATTATTTAATTAGATTAAATTCTGTTTGGATTGAGCTGTTCGTTAAAATTCCTCAAAGGTTGTAAGACTCTGAAATCGTTTAGCTAGATAATAATTCTGATACTTCAAACGAGAAAAAAGGGTGAAAATCTATTAAAAGAATATAGGCTACTCTAGTGTTCACAACAAAAAGTATCGCTTTAAACAATAACTCTTGACAAATATTGTAAATTCCTGATTTTCGATGGTATAGGCTAACTAGTCAATCTATCTCATAGAACCGAGAATAAAAAATGGTCGGGTCCATATGTTAACTAGTCGTTATAAGTTAAAGGTAAGGCGGACTTCACACGACCCCCGGCGCCTTGAGATGCGGACGCCTCGATGACGAGAACTGGTGAGGTGTTCGCGGGTGTTTGTGAAGATTTGCTAAATTTTGTGACAAGTTTTTCTGGGGTATTTGTTCGGGAAGGCCTAGGAAAAACCGAACCATATATTTGGGTGCTAGAGGTACGGACAAAAAACTACTCATTTAGCTATTGTGGATCATTTGCCTAATTGTTCACTCTATTTCATTGCAGTAGCCTTTTTGTGCTAAACAGCACCATTAGTGATTCAATTCTTTCCTTCCTAGATGCCTTGTATATTAGAAACTGTCTGAACAGGCAATTATTATGTTCGAACATGAGCCTTTATGAATTAAGTGTATTAATACATTGCTTTCTTGTACCGCTCCACTCATGATTGATTTCCTGTCCATAAATTCACAATATCTGTTAAGACTGTATTTTACAACTCAATAAACACTCTAGAAGTTTACTATGGACAGAAGGGAAAATTATGCATCAAAATCAACTTTTCACTTACTGTCATCGCTTGTCCAAAATGTCATCTTGGCATCTTGCCCGAATCCAGCTCTGTTGATAGGATATATCAATACTGAATACGGGTTTCCGGAAGTCAAAAGATCAAAATCAGTCTTATACGTGTGATCATCACTAAAACGTTCGGTTAACCAACGTTTGGAAGATTCGGAAATGTTGCAAATTTCATTAATTTTTGTAATTATTGATCCACTGACTTTGTGCTAAAATTAAACAAAACAATCACCAAAACAGCTCGTTTACATTTCTATGAATAACTTTGCAAATTACTAAAATTAGAAGTAAATGAGTGAAATTTAACCACTATTGCATATCATTCCTGTAACACACCCGGTATAAACCAAAGGAGAACTGAAGATCAGTAAACAAACACACTTTGGCACGTTTATCGTGTATTGCAATTTATAATTTGTCGTTTGATCTTCACCGAAGATTTGTCGGAACAGTGTCATGAATCGTCTACATAGTTACTGCAAATTTATGAAAACTTTTAAATTGTGTTATCAACTCCATTAATTAATCGTATAAGGCACAGACTAGTATTATTCCGTTTTCAACTTAATTCGTGCTTGTTTTAATCGTGATAATTAAAATATTATTTATTTTTTTAATAATATACTATCAATGAAATATTTTTAGAGAAGAGTTCATTGTATACCTATTTTTACCATTTCGTCTGTTTGGTCGTCAGGTTGATTAATTGTTTTCTGTAATTTATTTAAATGACTGAGAGGCTATGCTTTGCTTTGTAGTTTGTCGTTGAACATCAAAATTTTATTAAAAACCTCCGCTGAGTACTCACTGTACACTTCGTTTATCTGATATGTGTTGTCTTTGTATGCTTGATTTCGTGTCCAAGGACTAAACTTGCTGCAGTGTGGGTTATATATGCAGTATATACGGACACACAAAAGAAACGCAAAAATTTTAAATGAATGTGCTTGTAGTAAACAGACTAAACGAATCAGAGTATATATTCGACAGGCAGGATGTAGAAGGCGTTATAACGTGGTTTGCATGACGTAACTTGACTAAAACACCCTCATCCTCGTTGTCCCGGTCTCTGAAATGATAGCTGCTCACATGGGATGTAAAGTGCTTGCAAGTGACACATTAGAATTTGATCTGCGATGAATGCCACTCGAGTTCAGTCTATAAAACCGAACCTGCGATATTTGTGTTTCTGCGTTAGGAATATTTGTGTCACGCCTTACAGTAGATGACGAAACCATCAGGCTGATGGCAAACAAATTGAACTGCAATGCATCCAACAAATATCCTCTTTCTTTTGGAACGATACGAAACCACAAATGAAAAAAATAACGTTGATTTTTCCCATTTATTGATTCCAGTCTGACGAATGAAAGACAGGGATGTTTGAAGGCATGTCGATGTCTGATTGTTTGTTTGATATGTAGCTTTGAAAGTAGGCTCGTTTCGATACTCCGCCTAAACAATACTGGGTTGAATTTTCTGTGAATTTGTACACACACGCAGATGCCAACGAGCGGGAAGTAATGGGAAAATAAATAAAACTCAGGAGCCTCCTATTTAAAATCAAATACCTATAAAAACATTCCACAGCTCCTATCTTTTAGAGAATGTTTTTTCTCTTTCAGTGGATATAAACTTGTGTGACTATATTGAACAACCGCTGAACGCGCGCAAAATTTAAATTTACCAAGACAATAATTGTAAAAAGAATGTCATGTGCAATGCAAAAATATTGGAAATAAATCGTTTCTCAATGAAAATTCTTTGAATGATATAAAATCTCCGCTACTGTTGTCGTTTAGACAATACTCACAATTTTTAGTTTTCTATCATACGGTTTTGGGTAGAAAGTTAACTGGTGTGCCTATGTATAACTGCTTTGCTCTCTATAATTTGATAAAGTGCATTTTTTGCCAGATTGCTATACTCGTACAAGTAATGCCGTTTCTTGATTTTTCGTTGAATAGAGCATGTTCCTAGATTTCGTACCAAATAGTACCCGTATATATATATACGCCTCAAAAGAACATATTTTAAATTTAGGATGAGATCAGTAAGAAATGCCACATAAAAATATTGACAAAATCAAAACGTCTCGCATTTGCAATATAAGATCGATATAAAGTAAATCTACAGTACATGAATTATTTTTAGACTATACTAAAACGACAATCTTTGTTCCTTCCTTTCCAGACTTTGTGGTGTGCTACTCGACTGTGTTGATCTACAGTATATATATATATATATATGGGGATGTTTCTGTTGGTCTGTGTGTCTGGACAAAAAGTGTCATGAATAGCATGATGTATTTCAAATGATTTCAACTACTGACCGGGCGAGTTGGTGACTGGGATCAGATTAATATGTGACACCGTCACATGTCAAGTCTTGTTAAGGATTATACATGTATTGGAATAACAGCACAATGCAAAAGCAATATACACACAACAATTATCGCTGAACAAATAATACATTCCAAATTTACACTGATTGCAAAACGACCAGCAGGAATATTACAGAAAGGTATTATGTATATGTTTAAAAGAATGTTGATAAATTTGATTTAAAATGGATTTAATTATATTAGCTCCTGTTATTTATAATTTTGTATTTGAAAGAATTCTGGAATAAAGTAATAATTCAGATGAGACCTCTAACGCTACTCTTATTGAATGTTTATATTGAACTTATAATACGTAAATGTTTTGTTGGATAGTAGAAAAGGATTGTGCCACTCTTCGACACACACAGACACACCTCTGTAAGACAGAGCGTCTTCTCATCAAGTTAGGTGATGCGTGCATCCATCCGTGTCTATCAGACAGCCAATTGAATTGAAGATGAGGATACAATTGTGGACAGTTAGAGATATTTTGAACCATTTCAAGAAATATGATACGAGTAAAAACAAGTTTTACCTAAAAAATGTGGAAATGTCAAGTGGGTAGGAAATGAAATACATACGTATCCGGTTGATTAAACAGAGGCCGCAGACATAATATTATAATTTTAATAAATTAATTTATTTGCAATGCAAAAGTATTTTCAAACAATCTAAATAATACCGTTTAAATGACTATACGTAGATCGGAATAAGAGAATGTGCGAAATCCCATACACAAAACACATTTATTGCAAAGTGAGTATAACTGTCCGAATGTGCATTGATGTAATTAAAGTGAAATTGTTTAGAGCGTATTTTGTTGTAAAGCGACCAGCAAGAATATGACAAAAATTTCCTATATATATATTTAAATGAATGTAGGTAAATTTGATTTGATTTTAGGGTCTGACGGAGAGGGTGTTGGTGATGAGTGAAATGATCCTCTAATACTTTGGATGTATATTAATAGGATTACTATAACACCGTTAAGTAATGGATAATGTAAAATATAAGTATAACAACTTACCACAGACCTGTTACAATTGGTACATAAAAGAATATTTGCTTTTGAACATTTCTTTGTAAATAATTTCGACAAAATAACAAGATAACCGAATACCAAACCATTCGACGACTTTCAAGGTTTCCATTGTATCGAAATTTGCGTTTCATTGACAAAATATTTTTGAATTTGTTCAACGGGGCCGGAAACACTGTCATTCGTTTTTGCTTGGATGACTGCACTAAAATTGCCAGGTCCAGCAGAATTAACAGCTTGCACTTTGAAAATATATCGCGTTCCGGGTTTGAGATCTTTGACTGCAAGTTCTGTTTCGGTCAAATAAGTTCGCTTTTCTTTCCAATGTTTCTTACCGCTATTTCTGTAGAAATAGAAAAAAATATAAATTCTAGCTCTGTCGTTGCTCAGCATAACTCATGATAATAAAAACCGCGCTGCCTTTTAGTATATCCAGGTTGAGCAGTGATATGGCTTCTGTGGAAACCCATCGAATACGAATAAAGAAAAAAGAACTTGTGTGAAATGCTTGGAATGAGACAGAAAAATCAGAGCTATTTGTAAGATAAATGCATATAAAGTGTTATTGAATGTCCTCAGAATATCTGAGATGCTTTAGAAATACATTGAAGAAGCAACTACTGAAGATGGAAACAGTCTTAAAACCAAATACTTGTGAAGAATTAGTCTTCTAGTTAAGGAAGAAATTTCCATTGCAGTCATGAAAGACACTGTTGTTAATAGATGACATAATACATCAAAATCATATCTGAATGCTTTTACTATACGGACCACACGGACGTTGACTTGGTCCACGAGGATATAAGTAAAGTAATAAGATAAGTACCTCGTAATGATTTTTAGTGCTACTTCGAATGCAGAGATAGATATGCATACTGTAGATCTTGTATATGATAATCAGAACCACAGGCGGAAATTTTGTTATTAGCAAAACCAATTTGCAAAGGCACAAGATGTGAAAAAGAAGCTCATAACACTCATTCAATAGAAACATTAAGTTTATTTAATCCACATCTGTCAAAGGTTCCAAAGCGCAATAAACAGAACACGGAAAAGAGCATTCAGTGAACCTGCATGGAAGTGATTTGGTACAGTATACCAACGTTGAGGGTAAAGTGGATAAAAAATAAAAATAAGAGAATAAAATTGATCTAGATAAGCGTAAAATATCCTGTATAGCTGACGAGTACGACTGCGAACGAACAGGAAAATGTGCTTTTTACAGATTACTAATACATCAAAACATCTCTTGGGCGCTGGAACGCTACAAATAGCCAATAAAACCTTTAGTAAGGGCCGCAGAATTAAAGAGCTGTGGAAAACAAAGTTTTGCATCAATTCGACAAATGAAAAACTATTTGGAAAGATACACATCGGAAAAATCATCTACCAAATACAAGGTGTTTAGATCAAATGACTGACAGTTAATATGAGTAATAATAATAATATCAGCAAGGCATAAAAGATAAAGAAGAGAAACGTACTTAGCAACTCAGCACAGAAAAGTGTTGCGAAGAGATGAATGAGATTACTGCCATTATCTTTACAATTGTAGTAGTGATGTAGATGTAACGGTTATTGACAAAGTTATGCATTCAACACTGGAAGAAGGAGAACCTGAATGCATCTGTTTTCCAAGATTTGAAAGTGTAAAAAGAACCTGGACCTGATAATATTGTCTTTGAATTAAATCAAAATGTATCAGGCACTGTTCTCCTCAAATTGTGTAATAAAATCATAGATATTGTGGAATGCTCAATGCAACAGACATAATCAGACTTAATACTATTTTAAAAGAAAGCTACATAATAGAAAAAAATGCATTGATTTCAGAACAATCAGCTTTATGAATCATTTATACAAAGGAACTTTGAAGGTTATCAAAATATAATTGCGCCAATAATGGATGGAATTATGACAGAAAATCGAACTTGATCAATTGAAGGAAGGAGTACGAAAGAAAAATAGTAATGTAAACCAACAATAAAAAGATGTGAAACATGGTGTTTTTGTTTTTTATTTTTCTGAATTTCAAGAAGTATAATATATATAAGCAAAAGACGATATGAAAATGTAAAACTGAGAGAAGTGCCAGTGGAAAATGGTTATAATGATTTGTTCACAGCAGGTGGAGTCCGTCAAGGAGGTTTCCTTTGCAAGAATAATGAGTAAACTTGTAGATGGATGACACTGACTAATTGTCCTATGAATGAGAATGTTCTCCAGAGAGATTATCAAGGACATCAAAAAGGTTTCGAATAGTGATTAGCACAGAGAAGAGCAAAGTTAATTATGGCAGGTGGATGTAGAAAAGAACTAAATCAGCTAAATATTACAATATACAAATATTACAAAAATCAATAATACAACAAGTTGGGAAGTTGAATCATCTTGGAGAAGTGATCACCGAGGATGCAAAATTAGAGATAGAGTTGTGGAGTAGAATTGCACAGACAACGAGCGCCATAGTTAAGCTTGATACTTTGTGGGAATCGAAAATTAACACTATGTCCTGTGTATAATAAGATGAAGATGACGAGAGCTGTAGTCTTGACAACATTGACGTAAGGCTTCCAAAGTTGGACTGTCCGTCAAGTTATTGAAAAGAAAATCAAAGCTTTTAAAATAAATTGCTACACAAGAGTGATTGACATCAGCTGGATACATTACTGACAACACAGAAGTCACAGCTGTTACTTTTTGAATTTCAACATTCTTCATTTGCTTTCAGCGTTTTGTAAAATATTTATTTTTTCAAAGGGGCTACGTATACTAATATTTTATTTCTCAGCAAAAACGCTTTGTAAAAGAGGGTTTCTGTGTTATAAAGAATTATCCATCTTTGTTGGAAATATAAAGTTCTCAGTAATTATCATTTTTGTGGAAATACTACATACTTCAGACTAACAAACCTACCTCTAGTTTCCACTAGATGAAAGGTAGCGTGCGCCCTTACCTTTCTGCAGCATAACGGACGCAATATCTCACAATTTCACCATTTAGTTCTTCTGGTTTCTTCCATGCCAAAGATATGCTGGAATTTGTAGTTTCTTTGCTTTTCAGATAAGTTGGTTGAGAAGGTTTTCTTTCCATACTTTGATAATTGATGACAAATAAAAATGACTGCCAATTTTGGTACGAAGCTTTTATCTCGATGAAGTAAAGTTGTCCAGGCATCATTGTTTTGCCGAAATTGACTGAGGAATCTGCTTCTGTTCCTAGAGGAAACTTTGTTTTGAAAAAATCATTGTTATGCAGATCACGGCAAATTATCTGCAAAATATTGAAATGATAATTAGATTAGACGCCTAACAATAATCAGAATGAAAGTGTAGCTGCTAGAAAATATATCGCTATGACAATGTGCCATATGTGTGGATGAATAATTAATTATCAAATATTCACACAAAATCCGTAGATAACATGTATACTCGATTTTTATTACACGACGAGTTTAAACACTTTCATACATGTATCGAACTAATTTAATGCAGTTTAACAAGCTACCCCAACTAAGTAACCTTAGCCATGTTTTTTATAAAATAACGTCATTTTAAAGTGTACACCCCTTTAGCATTAAACCCCTCATGGTTACTGTTTGACCAGATGCCTGTCTATCTGGATGAGTGTAAATGGAGTTCTGTTTTGCTAATAGTATAAGATGGGAACTACATAGCTATGGACTGTTGATGAGGCCATTATAACAGTGCTGGGAAAACTGGGTATTTCACCAACCATTCTCTCCGAAGAACTGCTATACACGACTCTTACAATCCGGTGTGAGCGAGAAAGAAATAACAAAAATCTTTGGGCATCGGTTCATTCGCTTGACAGTAGTTCCCGAGTATCAGAACACGACTACTTCGATAAACCAAAGCTGCAGTCGCATTATCTACTCTCCCAGTGGCGCAACCAGAAAATTCTCGAGGGGGGGTCCAGGTCCAAAAAGGCGCATTCACCCAGTAAATAGGCGCAAACGGGTGGGGGGGG
>JAUYWV010110928.1:0-21235 GCA_032274565.1 Nematoplana nigrocapitula
TCTAAAAAAATCTCATCGCGGGGGCGATGAATTTATAGCCATGAAAGGTGGTGGATAATGGGGTGAGGAGATGTCCCAGATTTTAACTCTACTAGGTTGGCAGGTATGCATTTGGAATATACACAGTATAATAAACTGTATTTGTCACAAAATATATTGTTATTGTTATGGCCGGTCGAGGATACGCGTCAGCGCCCCGACCTCTCGGAGGAAATAAAGGAAAAGAGCAAAGATACAGAGAGAGTCGAGCGAAAAAAGAGGCTGCTGTTTGGGGACTCAAAAGCCTGTTTTTCCAATATGGCACTTGATGTAATTTGACAGAAAGTTTAACAAAATGTATTGATTAAAAGACTGGAAAATCCCTAGGTTACATAGAAAGGTCCGGAATTTGGGTCGTGTAGAAAATATGAAAATAAGTATTTCAGTCTATGATTGGTGCTAACTTTGGCAGCGTGTTGTCTACTTCGTGATGTGTCGCCATGACCCACCTACCTGACTTAATCTATAGTTATGAATTGATATTTCTATCTTCTGCTGAAAGTGTTATTAGGCAGATTGGCTGCTATTGATATTGGAATTAAGTTTGAAGCTGTTTACCTCTCCTGTACTCTGGCACTTTCAGCAATCTTCTGGATCTAAAAGAATCGGCGAAGTAAGATTTGGGCATGATCTGGTGGGAAATTCACCGCTTTAATTTTCCTCGCATGCTGAAATCCCGTGGTGTGTTTACCAGTTAGTGGTTCACGGAAGTGGACAGACGAGCTGCAATACCCAGAGCACAAGCCACAGATAATCTGAAATTATTCAAACTATTTTTTTATGCTTCTCAGCTATACTGAGCTGAGAGGTGTGACCAACCGACGTCACAGTTATGACAAAATTATATTTTATTGGCTTGTGTTCTAGTGCTCTGCAAAGCTTACCTATCTATTTTTACAGTTAACCCCCCTAGTGTATTGCTCAGTAGATCTTTTCAGCCTTATGAAATATCGGTCACACTTCTATGATATGTTTTTTTTTAAATGAATGGTGTACGTTTTTCTATTTTGGGAAGGATACTGCTCATAAAAGGCAGCCGCCAAGAAAGGTAACGGAGAGGCGTATATGTACATTGCATGCATGAGACACCATTCTAGCTTCTAATTGATAATTGGGTATTATTGATTGATATTTCTCTCTCACACAAAAAATGCGATGCAAACATCAGCATGTCACCTTCTGCGTTGATTTGCATCGACTTTATATGATCAGGTCTTGTTTTCATGCGCGCTGCACTACTTAGCTCAAATAAAATATTTTCAGCGTTTAAACTCAGTATACTGCTATTAGTAGTAGTATTCAATTACTACTTATTTTTGCCATTTCAATTATTTTGAAGATTGTTATATAAATAAACTAAGAAATGCCATATTCTACTTTTGTGAACTATGTTTATCCGAATAAATGCACTACATTCGAAAAAAACAAAATTCATATAGCCATACCTTACAGTGATATAAAGACGCTCCTATAGTTAAACAGAAAAAACTTTCAAATTTAAACTGACCGATTGGGTGGCAGTTCAGCTCGGTTGGCTTTTTTCTGTCTAGACGTCTTGTCGCAAGAATTACGATCCGTCGTAAAAGAAAAGATAGGTTGAATCTGTGATGCAAATGACTGCTGTCGTTGTATGCAAACAGGTTTATGCAATTTGTCCTTTTTTCGCTTCTATTGTATTTAGCTGATATTGCAATTGGTGACGAAAGTTTTTCACTCCTCTTTATATTAGTAAATGAAATGCATATTCACGAAACTCTGGTTTAGTTCATAGCGAAATAACACGTGTTAATTATCTTCTAGATCGATATTACAGTCAACGAATGAGCGATGGGTTACTGGCGTGGTTACTACTCCGCTGATTAGTATGCATTGCTCTGAGTCATGTTGTTGGTTTTAATTTCCATGCAAATTGTAGCGCTCACTAACAGAGATACTCTTCCATCTATCAAGTTCTATTTGAGCAGACCAATTCCCTGCTTACTAAGTAGAGTTTTTGGAGTTCTTACAAGCGGAAACCATATCGTGTCGAAACCACGAAATGATAACGACTGCAAATCAATTAACTATTTAATATTCTTCTATTTAATGTATGAGAGAGAATATTTCGACAGAAGTGGAAATTATCGGGAACGGAGGAAAGTTTTAGCCTTATATGGCGATTGAATTGGGAAATCTGACTCTATTGTTCACGCTATTCGCATTGCTCATTGTAGCATAATTTACGCATGGTTTGCATAGATACGTGGTCTCATAGTAAGTAGGCAGTACCGAGATTGGAAGTACAGCCTCTTCATACCGCATGCGCATATGCCAGCCATAATGTACCCCCTCCTAACCTGAGCCGTTTTCCTTTCCATTTGAGGCATTTTTTATCCGTGTTTCACTGTTTGTTTGTTCTGTTTACATATAGGATTTCTCCAGCAGTCCACGTAGAAATGTTGTAAGTATTTTCCTGATGACCACTTGAAAGAGTTGTAATTGAGATGAAAAATTCAAATTTAACCAGCGGTTATATAATAAAAATTTCGCAGTTTTCCCGGTTCCCAGATTCCACACCAACCCACAAAAATTTATTTGCAGTATACCAGTGGAAGGAATCAGTGGTGGTTTTCGCAACTACACCCAGTGATGGTATTATTCTCTGCACGGCAGACATTCTGCCCCCCCCCCTGTAATTTGTTCGCGGTTGGTTCCCACTAGCTGTAGTAGAATGGGATGTACTGAAGTTTGTCTTACTATACCTTTCCTAATCACTTGACGAAAAGTAAAATCAAATTGGATAAAATTAAAATTAAATTGGCGACAAGTAGAATAGATATTATTATAAACAGTTCCAATAGTAAATTAGAGACTCAGCTATTCTACGAAAAGTGATAAATTTATGATAAAACGAAATAAAAAGACTTTTTTTAATGAATGTGAATATTCTATTTGTTTCAATTGCTTTAATGTGGTGTTGCTTCATTTGTTCGGAATTGTTTCGGTGTTTTGCACCACCACGAACCTTCGTCTGAATAGAAGCAGTCGCTATAACTCTCTCTCTCTCTCTCTCTGGGCCTCAATAATTTATCTTGCGATGTATTTCAGAATGCTTCCTATGCTTGGATAGGGCTCGTTCTATTCGGTGCATTGAAGTATTTGACATGTTCGAATAATCTGAGTAAAATGCAATCCTGTCACTATCAATATGTTTAAATCCAAATTTAAAATGATAGGATGTCACGTGATTGATATTGTTTAACGTCAGCATGTGACCTGTTTTTTTAATTTGAATTTACTTTTCGCCAATTTTATTTCGAGTCAGTCTAGTAGCAGGGCATGTACAAGTTGAACCGATACGTTTTCCTACTGTAATAGAAGCCTCCCGACTGGCAAATTCTACAGAAGGAACAACGGGTTGCGTGGAAGTAGCAGGGGCGACTGGCCTCATATAAAAAATCTCGTTCGCGAAATGTTCATTAGATGGACGCACATCGAGTAAACAATGCTGGAAAAACATTTGTTGTTAAAATAGTATCTTTCATCGGAGCATAACTATGGATGCTTAGAGGTACCTGAGTTTAAAGAGTTCTATACACCCCCAAATGCATTCTAACCAAACAAGGCGTTCCGCAAATTGGGTAAGCCGGTTGGGAAAATCCAGATGTGGATGGTGAAGAGAAGCAACGATTGTGCCACAATTACAGGCTTGTTGTTGTACTATATTCAAAGGGATACGCTAGCGTCCCTACCTTTTGGAGGAAATTGAGAGTGGTAAGTGAAAGTGATAAACGAGAGAGAGAAAATATGGGAGGCGAAAGAGAGTAAAAAGAAAAGAAAAACTAAGAAGAGAACAGCTGGATAACAGAGGAAGAAAATGAAAGGGAGAGAGAAGCTAGAGAAAAGCGGGAGAAGAGAAAACAGCAGATTGAGATAGAAAAGAGAGAAGTCAGAGAGAGACTGAAAGAGGGGAGAGAGAAAGGGAAAATAAAATATGTATAGAGGAAGGGATAAAGAAAATTGTGTGAGAGAGAAAAAAGGGGAGTGAGAAAGAAAAGAGAGGGGTGAAAAAGAAAAGGAGATAAAAGAGAGGAGAGAGAAAGAAAAAATATAATGGAGAGAAAAGAAGGGAGAAGAGATAGAATAGAAAAACAAATTGACCATAGAAGGTCCTAGGTAACGCATCACTTTGCCTCCGGAGAAGGACACCACCGCCACGAGAAGGAGGCTGCATAGTTATGGGGAAGGTTACCTCTGTGAGCAAGCCAGGACTTATATCGATCCGTCGTCCATCAGCTTCCTATGGAGAGTAGAAGTAGGGCGGATTTTGGAGAGTGTAAGTAGGACTATACACGGGGTACTACTCCCGTGGCAGGGGGTGCGTTCGTGCCTCGGTTCGGCATAATACTGGACTGGATGACGTTCCGCTCTATCCCATTTCTTTTTAGCTCCTGGCTGTGCACCACCGTTTTTACTCAGCCGATGCTCATCCCGCTGCGAACATTATAGAAAACTGTTGATCCTCCATTTTTTTCCTTTCAGCAATTCTCCTTTCGGCGATGGATTGGTCCGAAAAAACAGATGGAAAAATTGAAAGAACAATTGGTGAAATTGGTAGGTTGCGCCTCCTAATTTCCCTGCTCTCCTCCTCGGCAGCCAACTCTCATCCCTGTCTCCGCTCCCCTCCAGCAAGGCAGCCTGGTCCTGTTGTCCCCCAACCTCCAATTACGGGTGGGCTGCGGCTCGTTGAAGATGCACACCTTGCTGATGTCCTCCGAACAGGAGCGGATCGTGTGGCGAGATGCCATCCAGGAGTTGCGCACCCGTGAATTGGTCCGTCTGCCTGAATCCCCGACGGCCAGCGATGTCCAGTCCCTGGTGGACCAGTACAAAGATGTGAGCTATTTTTTCCCGCGGAATTGTCCATCCCCTTCAGGAGAAGAGGCGGGAAGGTGTAGTTCGAGGAAGTTGACATTCAGATGGAGAGACTGGCGAAAGTTATAATTCTACCAGAATGATCGCCTTTCACAACAGATCTCAGACCTCAGATACTTCACTTTTGAATGATGGCGAAGAAAAATGTCATTATACTGTACTTGATTATCACCTTATACCTTGTGCCTTCAAGTCGTGGTCGCCCCTGGCGACATCTATGGTAGTTTTTCTCCAGCAAATTTGGTCGCATGCTACCCTCGTCAATCGATGAATGTTTTCGCCTTTTGGTGCCTTGATATTGTTCCAGCGATCTAATCCTTGGTTTTCCTCTCCTTCTTTCGCTCATTTCTGCCAGCATCAGATCATTCTCCATTCCTTCTGCCCTCACTACATGTCCGAAGGAACTATAGGCTGATTTGACAACACTGGATTCCAGTGTCCACTCAGGTCTTAGTTGTTCAAGTACCCATTTGTTTGTTGTCTTATCTGTCCAAGATACTCTGAGCACTCTCCTCCAGCACCAAAGTGCAGAGGCATCCACTTTCTTCATTGTCCATGTCTCGGCGCCGTACAAAACTATGGGGAAAACTTGTGCCTTGACCAGTTTCACTTTTGTCCCAAGCTTGATACCTCTGTCCGTCCATATTTTTGTCAAACCACTCATTGCTGCTTGCCCAGTCCTATTCTTCGAGTCTCTTTGTCACGATATCCATCACAGGTTACTAATGTGCCAAGGAAGGAGAAGGTATCTACTTGATTATATAAGGGTAATAGTGTGAATTATGGGCGTATGATATGAAATAATCACCAAAATTTATTTTCCAAAAAATTGATCAGTAACACCATTAGTAAATAGATTAGAAATATATGACAAATACTTGCACAATGATTGTAAGTCTCCCATTATTATTTAAATGTCTAAACGATACTCCTAAATTTGGTGTTACATCGCACTGGAGCAGTAAGTCAGTACGACTTAAGGTTTTCGTCGTAACAAACACATACGAATTTCGCTGCGTATGATACAGACTCACGTTCTGGGTCGCTTATTTTCATAAAGTATCTGTCAGACATTGCTGCCTTGAGTTTTGCAGCCAGTCACTTCACAAATGCCAGTGTTCCTGTAACCTTGCTCCCTGAGTAGGGTGACGATAGGCATATAGTTTCGCGAAGGCAATGGATGGTTTATCTTATACAAGTTAATAGACTGTGACAAATTGGCCAATGAATTGTCAGTCTTACTTCTCCAACTTTCACTGTACCGTACATTATCAGCACGTTTGCGAGATTCAGAAAAGGACCTTCTGCCAGTGTTTCGTGGATTATTGCAAAACCAACTGACTTTCCTGCAAATGTTGCTTGGCAACCAAAATGCGAATTATTTAATAAGTTGATGTAGTATTACATGCCCCGACAAAGATAACTAAAAAATCTGTGTCATTATATGGCCGCATTTCTCAAACATTAATTATCGACCTATTTTCTAATAAATTGTTAATTTTGTACAATAATATAATACAATAATGTATAGTATTATCCATTATCGCAAAACATACGGATATTGCCACATTAGTTTGTGTATGATTTACATATATGGTGATAAAATTTTGCACGAGTTCAGAAAATTGTAGACAAACGATCAATTTTTTGTTCAAAGATCCTCAGAGTTTATTGCAAGGCACTGCACTGGTGTTCAACTTGGTAAATAGGCTCATTATATACTCGCGCCTAACTCTTGTGAGAATATTGTCAAAAGAGTCTCGATGTACGCATTCACTATAGGAACTTTCTGGACGCAGTGACCTTGCACAAGAAAAAAGGAAAGGTGAGGGGCACAGGAATAGTGTATCTATATTATTAAGCAAGCTACGTGATTCCTGGGTAGGTCGCGTACCCTTAGAACACGCCGTCTGATTGGCTAGTTTGCTGACAGAGAGAGAGCGTGATTAAAGGTGAAAGCACATGTCTTGTCCAAGCTGATCTATTTGATTTTCTCTCTCACTATGCAAGAAAGACTACGGCGCTGCGCTAGCGGACACTGCCCGTCCTCGGTTGAACGTACACCAAAAACAGGCTGTACAACAACTGATACTCAATTTGAGCGCGTTTTGCTTTATTCATAACAACACTTGCACGCGTAGCTGCAGCGGGCCACTGGTATAATTTAATTATATTAGTTTTAAAACAATTTAATATAATTCTTGGAAGTTTTTTAAACGTGGTGCAGAATTTATTGACGCTGAAAAATGTCGTCCACCTCAGACTATTTCTAAGGTTGTTTCTGCTGCAATCCACTGTTCACTTTTGTAATGAAACTTAGCGGCTGTCTGCTATTATTTATACACACTATCTTTACATAATTTGTTTTCTCTCCAAATATCCAAGTATCAGTATTGATCAATCATTCTTCTCTATTCCAGATGGTTCTTGTGAATAGTATCGGCTCCTATCTTCTCTCAAGTAAGTAGTTGTTTCAATTTTTGTCGAAATAATTATGTTTCAAAGTTGTTTTTTCTATGTAGCACTAACGGTATATCCAAAGAACATCACAACAAACAATGTGTACTTGGGCTAGATTACTTGCCAATAAACAATAGTAAAAGGAACTCGGTGAAAGGCTTGCACTTTTAAACTAGCATCGGCCTTTGACTAAAACCTGTAGTTTAGTTTAGAAGGTCGAGGATATTCTTTCTACCCAGGTTCTATTAGCGCTGTTATAGATTATCGTAGCAGTTTTCTAAGGTGGAATTCGGTGTGCCACCTCTAGAAGTGTCTGCGCGTTGCGGTCTGTTTTTTGTCCTTGGGACACATCCACTTTGTTAAGTTTTAAATCGACCCTATTCGACACTATATTATCGTATTTTTTTATAAATGGAAAAACTAATTTCTCTCTTTGTTAAATTAGGTGGTGATGACGGCACTCTCAGCGGAATTCTGAAAACCACTGTTCATCGCGCCGAGGGTCTAACTGAAGTGGCCGGTAGGTGTCAAAAGTTTTTGTTTTTGGATCTTGAACATCTCTACACAGACGCGTTTTTTTAATTTAGCGATTTGTCCTACGAATTTGTCATTCGGTTTGCCTGGTTAGTCAGAACTGTTTTGAGTACGCTCCATTTTCGTCATTGTTTTTTTCACGATCGCGGCTTGTGAAATTTGGTAAAACTAGTCGAAGGAGTACGACAAGGATGTCTTCTTTCCACACTTTTATTCTCAATATATATTGTATGTACATAAAGAATTATGATTGAAGCATTTGGATTATATAGAAGAATGAGTAAAAGTAGGGAGTGGACTCATCAACGATAATCAGTCATTGACTGCGGATACAGAAAAGGGACTACAAACACTATATTGGACAACCTGAAATCGGGAAATGATAAAATGAACATAAAATTAGGAAATTAAGTAATAGAACAAGTGAAAAGCTTCAAATACCTAGGTGCAATCATCACATCGGATGGTAGATGTCATGTGGAAATACGAACAAGAATTGCCATGGCTAAGCAAGCCTTTACCAAAAGAAGATAAGATAAAGATAAAACATTACGAAATATAATGCGACAAGAAAGAGGACCACTAAAGTAATGCAAAACATTTATATTCGACCGGTTTCGTTTGGATACTCACAACCATTTCTAAGACGACGAAATTTTTTAAAACACTAAATGCTAAAAGTATTTAAATAGTGTGTTTATCTGTTGTATTACGTGTGACCTTCAAATGATTTAAAAAAATCATAGAAGGCCATGAAAAGGCATGCTAACATAATTAAATTTAGATTCATATAAAAATCTAAAAGATAAAGCAGGAAATCGGACGGAATGGAGAAAATGCAGGCCGTAAATGTGAACCTGCTTTAGAAAAGCAGAACACTCGATAGATAGTCGAAAATAAAATGGCATTGCTTCTGTTTGATAAATAACCTGTGAAATCTTTCCCAAAAGGTTTATCTTCTGTTGCTCTGTTTTTCTGAAGTACGCTACACTGTAGGTTGGCTCAGTGAACTAATGCAAAGGTATTTAAACTGCTTTTCGGTGTGTTACGCGCTACACATAGATTTTACGCGTCACTTCTGGGGCACTGTGAAGTGGCAGTCTGGCGAAATTCGGTATGACATTTTGGCTAACACCGCCATTTTGGAAACTGGAGAGCTGCTATGGTATGTAAATGGAATTATCTAAAAAAATACAATAAGCCATCATGAAGCAGCCAATATGAAACGTGAAGTCTAAAATAGATTGTTTTCACATTCAGACAAGCCCACAGCGTTTATGGGCGAACAAGAGATTTGTTTGCTTTCACACGATATCTTAATGAAAGCAAGGAAAAATCAAGTATTTTCGTTTCAAACCCAAAAACAAAAGTAGGAAAATCTTTTGGTAGCTCTGAAAATCTGATCTGTTTACTGACCGAATGTCTTTATGTCAGGTGTTGAAATGGATTTACGATTTCGAAGTTTCTAGTGTGCGTTGTTTTGCGGTTAGAATACATGTAGTTACTGCGGTGACAGACATAACACTCACTGATTTGGTGATGGATTTTCACAGTTACGTACTGTATTTTTAAAGTCAATATGCATAAGGTTATTCATTACACTTTTGACGACATCAGCTTATCACCCTATATTATCCTTTTATGTATGCACAAGCCAATCACATTTAATCAAGTCTTGTTTATTTATGGTGTATAATTAATCGTACAAAGAATTGCAATTTGTTGGTTATCTAATGAAACCTTTTGTATTTCAGATTATTACGTTTGCGTTGAAGTGGACTCTTTTGAGCACTTTGATCGTGTAGCGAAGACAAAAGTGGTATCGAAGACACTGGATCCATCGTGGGAAGAGGTGAGATATCAAACGGCATGCTCTATACAGTGTGCTCTTTTTTTCCTGGACCGGGGTACTTTCATATCGCATCATATTAACTAAGATATCACTAAACCATTATTGACCTGATTTTTGTTTACCTTCGTATACTGCTCTGCTGATTATATACTTCTATTGCGTTGACCTAATTTTGGGACACTACTATATTGATAGAACATATCTTTTGCGTTGACCTGATTTTGGGACACTACTGTATTGATGGGACATATCTTTTGCGTTGACCTAATCTTGGGACACTACTGTATTGATAGGACATATCCTTTGCGTTAACTTAATTTTGGGACACTACTGTATTGATAGGACATATCTTTTGTGTTAACTTTATTTTGGGACACTACTGTATTGATAGGACATATCTTTTGTGTTAACTTTATTTTGGGACACTACTGTGTTGATAAGACATTTCTATATTTTTTATAAGAATCTCATCAACCTAACTTGGGACATATGCGTTTATCTGATGTTATGAACACTACTACTGCGTTGGCATTATTTTTAAGTCACTATTCCAACACCGAATCCTTTGTGGACACATTTACTTTTGTGTCACACCTTCATAGAAACGTCTCGTTGGGGTGTCTCCGTAACTGAGTCCGCTCTCAATCCCCGCAACACAAGTTATATTTTGTCAAAGTTTATGTTATTTTTTCTGTTCAGGCGTTCGATATCGACCTTGACTGTTCGCAAATGGCGCGTTTCATACTCTACAAGGGCAAATGTGAACAGACAAGCAAAGTTGTGGCTCAGTTGGATCTAAAGGTTGGCTTCTCTACCATTTTGCTTGTCTCGTTTGTTCGTTCAGATTTAGCTCTCCTGTACTGAAGTAGCATCAGCAAATGAAATTCACAGGTCCTCTACTTTGCTTTCCACTGTAGATGATGCCTAATGGTTTTTTTGTTGTTTTTAGCTCGATGCGGATTCCCTAGATGACTACATGGAAAAGGCTCACGTGATCCGAACAATGGATACCTCTTCCAGTCAGGTAAAACAGGGATACCATTGTTTAGATCAGAGGATTATTGTTCTGTTTTTTTACTAACGCCTTCCTGTTATTTAGTTTTGTATTTTCTGTTTTTTGGAGAGGTTCCATTTATTCAGAATCAAGTTTAATTTCCTCAGTCCTAATCGAAAACGTATGCAGTACAATCAAGGATACAGTAGCAAAAGAAGTTGCACGAAATATGGATAAAGATTTTGAGAAGCATCACACAAAGTGCCGGAAGACAATTCATACAGTATATGAGCAGATGATTTGAAATGGTCATTGAAGTTGATAGAATTATTATTCAGTACTAACATTTTTAATGCATAATTATACTCCATGTATTATGTAGTCTTTGCATATGAGTGTCTTTGTTTTGAATTTGTAGATTCTGTTCACTGTGTCACTTTCGCACACTGGCCGATACCAAATCCTAGCACGCCAGCCTTCCATGTGGAAGGAAGGCTTGTTCGGTGTGGCTCTGGAGAAAGTGGTCAAGTAAGTTTGTGTGTGTGTGTTCTGGGGAAACGACACCTCCTTTGCTAGACTAGTCTAGAAAAATTTGGAAAACTCGTTTTGTAACATCAACAGTATCATATGCATGCGAAATATGGACTCACTCGTCAAGCATGGAGAAAATATATCAGCTTTTGAGTTGAGATGTCATGGCAAAGTGTTAAGTATTCACTGGAAGGAATATGTGCAAGCGAGATTGAAAGACTTGTAGACGGGTAAGAAAAATATTGTAAACTTATGTTGTAAGCAGAAGACAAGAAACCCGGTCAGATACTATTATGCATGGCGAAGGAAAAGAGGAATACATAGAAACGACTGGATGGCGACGTGAAAGAGTGGACTGGAATGGGCGCGATAGAATGTATCAGAAGTACACAAGGGCTGAGGCTTATAGAGAAAAGCTGTGCAGAGATGCAAGTGCCCAAACGGTTGAGCGACCTGACCTAACCTGTAAACTTCCCAGTAAACACATCCCTCTCCCAATCTTTACTTTTTCCCTCCCCCTCTCTAACATCTGAAACTCGTCATCAAATACTTCCACCACTTCTTGAAGTGAGTCCCCTCAGAACCTTCCACACCTTATTCTTCACTGCTCATCTCTATGAATTTTCCAGATCTGTCCAGTCTTGGCCTCCGTCTTAATTTCTACCTCTGCTGACATCCACTCAAGCTTACTCGGATGCTCCGGCTAGCGCTACCATTCTTTAGAAGGAGTTGGGTAATTCTCTGAAAGAACAGAACAACTCTATGGGAGGTCGTAGTGTTTCAGAAAATGAAAACAAGAAAATACCAGTGATCTGTATACCTTCTGCATTTTATAATGAATTTAGTAAATGCTGCCGCCTTCATCCTTAAGATTGTCATATTTGTTTTCCCACTGTCAACCTTGTGTGCTGTTCATGATGTCAGACGGGAGAATCTGCGTCACCAGTCCGAATTGCAAATCCCCGTGATCATACAGAAATGTGTGGAGGAGATCGAACGGTGCGGTTTGCAGGAGCAAGGCATCTACCGGCTGTCCGGATCGAGCAACGAAGTCACTGAGTTGAAAAAGGACTTTGAGAAAAGTCAGTGGGGTTGGATACACTTACAGCCTGCGTTATTTTAGGAATTTCCTGCGTCATACCTTACTATTAAATTCCTTGTGGAGTGCTTCCTCCAAAACGAATGAAATGTAGTTTAAAATTTGCATGACCCAGTTAGTCTCTCTTTGCTCTTGACAGACATGACTGCGACATCGCGTCTACTGAGCAGACACGACATTCACGTGGTGACGGGAGTGATGAAGACGTACCTGCGCGAATTGCCGGACCCGTTGCTGATGAGCGAGAATTTTCGACCACTCATGAACGCAATTGGTAGGTGCAGGACCGAGAGAGCAGGCTGACTTCACTGCAGAGGGAGAGATGCTGGGGGGAGAGGTATTGAAAGACAGATAAGTCGTCGATAAAGAGAAGACATTAAAAACCTCCGGGAAAAGTGGAGCTCTAAGATCCCACGGAGAAAGAGATTGAGGCTACAGCGCTAAATGCACTGCCTCTATGGCCAAGAGGTGATATCAGAGAGGCATCGGTTCCGAGGGAGACTAGTTCGTAGTTTACTTCGCCCATTATACATATTTTATCGTATATTGAGTGAAGTCACAATCGGTACTTAAGAAAAAGCTTATTAGTCTTTAGAAAATTCTACAAATGAAATCAAATGTGACCTCCTCGTCCAACTTTCCAGTCCCGAAGGCAATCCGCTGTTATGTAACTGACCAGCATTCTATCTGTGGTCTCTTAGGAAATGTGACCTCGCAAAAAGACAAATCCAAAGATATTTGGAAAATTCTTAAGACTTAAACTTTTTGATAAGGTTGTTCTTAATCTGAACATCGCTGTACAATTTCCTATTTAAAAGCTTAAGAATTTGTTCAGGTCACTATCTTTTTAGTCTTAAGCAAAAATGATACACATCGTACAGATTTCAGTAGCAAATCGATTAAGGCCAAATTTGTTTGGTTCGGGAACCATACATACCATTGGATACAAAAATTAAATTGACAACAGTACATACTGTATGCTTTGCGAAACCGTACAAATTCATCAACCATATGCAATGTATTTAATTTATATTTATATATTTTTAAACCAAATTTAGTTTAATTATTTTATATATTATAATAATTTTGTACATTTAATTTATTATTTTTGTACATTTATTTATCAAAATATTCATATATTAATAATCATTTAGTCCCTTAATGCAGAACTGTTATTTAATCGATTTTATTGATTTTTCGACATTGCGTGGAGCTGCCTATTTGTAGAGAAATTGCTGGCCAATGTCTCCGGTTTTATTATAATCACAAAAAAAACAAATGACACTGACTACGCCTTGACTGATTGTCTACGTATTTTGACAAAATGTAAATAAAATATAGCCGGCGTTATTTTGCTTTATCAGCGTTATTATTTTTAAAATGGCCCGTACCACCACTGGTTAAGGGTGCCTTTGGAGAGACCCGTTGGAAATCTCAATCGGGTCCCTTTTGCATATTATCGATTTCGAGTCCTCCGCCTGCTATTCCTGACTTCTTTTCTCATATCAGTCTCATTCGTGCTAATAATGTATTTTATCTTGTCAGATATCGCCGTCGTGGAAGAGAAAGACAAACGCATTGCGGAAATTTTGAATTCACTTTCGGAACCGAATCTCAGTACGGCGAAGTTCTTGTTGAAGCATTTTGTTCGGTACGTATCAGGAGTGTATACTATACAGTGCGTGTATTACGGTTGTACTGCTATCGAGCATTATTTTAGTCTATTGTGCGGACACAGTTCTCTTGACTTGTTAGCACGAAGTATATTAACTTGACGTTCTCCATACTTATACATTTCTTTATTGGTCCTTTCGAGGACAATTAATTGCAGGTCGGAAGTTTAAAAATTATGCATATTAACAAGTTCAAAACAATAAGGCCGACGCGCTGGATTCTAGGTCTCCATGCAGACGTCTTCTCGTTGCGAGGGTGTCCTGCTCCGGCAGGCAAGGTGTTTCATTTCTTGGGACTTCTATTTTTTTCCTCTCCTCTTTTATTTTGTTCTCTACTGTTTTCCCCTCCCTCCTCTCTCTTTTTATCACACTTACTTTCCTATTTTCTCTCCCCCCCCTCTCTCGTCTCGTCTCGTCTGCACACGACCCCGATTACACCGGTGGCAGCTAGACCGAGCTTTGTGGACCAACCTTCTTCTTCTTCCCAAACCCGAAGGCAATCCGTTGTCATGTAGCGGATTAGCATTCCATATGTGGTCTATTACAGGCTATTGTAGTCGACCCCTCCCCCACAGCCACGTGCTATGGGTGTCCGCCGCCCAGCTCTCCAGGCCAACCCATCTTTCCCTCCCCCCCCGCTTCAGCAGCGCCACCACCCCGACGCACATCTTGATTTCACCCCAAATTTGCGCACAATTTTTTTTCTCTTGCTCCGGAAATTACTAAAAACAAAATTTTCCTGCGCCAAAAATACTGAAAAGATTTTCTTGCGCCGGAAAATGTAAAAAAAATTTCTGCGCCGGAAAATACTTAAATGTTTTTTCCTGCGCACGAAAATACTGAAATATATTTTCCTCAACGCCGAAAAATACTGAAATATTTTTTCCTCTGCGCCAGACATTGTTTTTGCTTTGCGCCGGTACACCGGGCCTTTATGTTCCTTTGCGCCGGTACGCCGGGCCTTCGTTTTCCTTTGCGCCGGTGCGCCGGATATAAATTTTCCTTTGCGCCGGGTCAAAATTTTTGCGCCGGATATTTCCGGTGCGAAGGGCCTGAAATCCAGATGTGCCCCGACGGGGTCCGTCCAAAGAGATCCGGGAGTAAGGATTATATGAATGTGGGTGCATGTAAAGAGGTGATGTGTGTTATGTGGATGTGTCTTGCAAAGTGGGCAGAGTGGAGATATGTGCATGGTCGGATTGATTTTGTGTAGGTATGTTGGAGAAGTGGAGGTTTGTCGCATCGGAGTTGTGAGTGAATTCTGCGTGTTTGTCGTGTAAATGTTTCTTCTGATTTGTTTATGGGCAGATGTTTTAGAGAATAAAAACTAACCGTGATTTTTTTCGAATGAAACAACTTTAGTTTGTTTAATTTATCAATGCGTTTGTCGGTGTTTCAGCGTGAGCAGTCATCACGAACAAAACAAAATGGTTGTCGGCAACTTGGGCCTTATTTTTGGGCCCACACTGCTCTGCCCCGCCTCCAGTATCCTTTCCTGCGATATTCTGTCTGTCACCATGGAAAGCCTGAAGCAGTCGAAAACCCTGACCTACATCTTGATTATGATGCGGGAGGGCAAACTGTTCGCGGACTAGGCGGCGGTTGGCCCATCCATCCTATACAGTCCAATCATCATAGTGCATCAATGCCATTCAGAACCCGTCATGTACTGTGTGGTTACAGTGTGAGCCTAACAACGTCATAATCTGTACATTCCATTACTTCCTCCAGAGCTTGGCAGTTTACCAGCGCGCGAAACATTTTGATGACACTTTCCGTATGCCAATTCAGAGACTGTTTGGTTCTTTGCGATATTTATTTATTTTTAAATCCCGTTTCCTTCCAACGTCCCGTGGGACTGATTTGTACAATGTGATCTTGTTCCAGATGAATTTTATGATATCTTTACTGTTACTAAATTACAGTATAATAGACATTTCCTGCCCGTTTTTGAAAGCTCTTTTATTTCTATGGTCAAACTCTGTACAGTCCTTCCTGGCGATTATTTGTATCATCAATTGCTTCGAACCCTCGGCACCGGTTGTAAGTCTACATGCAGACTGCCAAATATATTATATTCTGCGGAGAAGATGCGGGACCAATAGAAATGCGCTATGTAGAATATGCTATATACTGTAGATGGGTAATTTTATAACCGATCAGTCTGATAGACTCCTACACATTTTCCCTTTTCTGCTTTTCTAAACTCTAAAAGAAGAAAAAATGGGAGAATGAAAATCTTATCAGTCCTATTTTTTCGCTATTTGAATTATTTTTATTAGTAGTAGCAGTGAATGGGTGTGTTGTGCAACACGCTAGGTTCTTCGACATTCCTCTGTGAGCAAATAATAGATGTACATAGACCTTTCCGTGTTTTTATCCCGTATTTTCTGATACCTAATAAAAAAAACTTTAATATATAGCTTAATTTTCTTTTTCCGCCCGCTATAGGGTTACCGGGCTATACACAACAGTCTCAACTTCCAGAACCAGAAATTAAGTCAGTTCTTCGACGAAGTTTACCGCGCTCGTCGACATAGAACTATACTTTAAGATCAGCTGAAAATTTAATATTGTTTACTTTCCTTTTTATCAATGTCAACTCTCGCCCACACAATCCAGTCTCTATTTTGTTCGGTCTCTGACTTTATCTTTCGGGTCCTCCATTGAACATTCACTCCATTCCTTCAAATTGTCTCCTTCCCAGACCCGAAGACAATCCGCTGCGTTGTCATGTAGCGGATTAGCATTCCATCTGTGGTCCATTACAGGCCGTCTCAGATGAGGGTGATGAATGCCCTGGGGGGATGCAATAGTCCACCTCGAAATAGTCTAGGGACGCCCGCGTCTCGTGCCGTTGCATGGACGGATTTGTAGGTGCACCCTACACCCATGCGCCTGTGCTCGTTCGCGTCCCCTCAGCTGGCATGAGTCTCTTCATGACCGTGCCAGTATAAGGGACCGCAGCCTGCCCCGACGTGCCTCTTGTTCACTCAACATTTTCTTCAATGATTGTTTTAGTCATCGTTCCTTCTCTCCTCATCATTTTTCATCGTCACTTATCGCTTTCTTCCCTTCATTCATCACATTCAGTATATTGTCTTTGCATGTGATTCCCAACAGTCTTCGGTAGCACTGCAATTTAAATTAATTGATTTTTTCACAATTTTTTTCTCAATGTCCCACTTTCACAACCATAGGCTAAGGTGGCTGAAACAGTTGCTCTAAGTAACCTCAATTTCGCAAATGCACTAGTTGCTTGCCCAGTCTTCACTATGACCTCATTCTCTAATTTAATATTCTCTGTTACTATAGCACCAATGTATTTGAACTTTTCCATGCGGTCTATTGGTTGTCGTATACAGTATACCGGGTGATTCATAATTATTAACACAAACTAAATCATTAGGGTTAAGTTATTATACAACATTTATTATCCAAACTTAGTGTGCAGATAGTAAACACTTGTACTATTTTTCTAACTAAAAATCATTAAAAATGTGCACTATAAATTGCGACCACCCTTCTGAGGCGCATAATGCCGTAGAACGTTTGGGTATCCCTTGGGGTGAGGGCTGGTGTCTACCTCTGTTACATATTATTTTAATCACACTGCATCATCTGGGTGATATTAAACGGTTTAGCATCCCTTCTGAGATACAATTTGTACGCCCAAGTGAGGTGTCTTGAAAAACAACAACAACTACATCTGTCTGAAATATGCGTTTTAACCTTTTACTTCACCCACTTGAAAGCATAGAAAACAATGCCAATTGTACATAAATAATTTATTTTAGATTTTCAATTTTAGATGATTTATTCATAGACAACAATACTCATTGGTAAATACAAGACTAAATCAAGGTTCACTTTTTATGCATTAATGGGAATCTATTTGCGAAAACATTTGAATAATATTTGCACGTGGTTTCAGTTTACACATTCTCTGAACTCTACTAATTCGATCCCCTCCCTTATAAAATGAGATTGTACATTTCCTCAATCTCCGTCTCAAACATACAGCGTAGGAGAAAATCCGGATTTTTCACCAGAGGTGGTTTAAGTCGGAATTTGACGAGATTGCCACCACTAGCGTCACTCGGCCCTTGGCCTTGCAGCTCCGTGTCCATCTCCATTTCAAAGGAATCCTCCCACTTGGGTCTAACGCTGGACTTACGCATATGGCGAGCCTTTTTCTCTTGAACGACGCTCAGATTTAAATTCCTCAGCTTGCGCTCGATGCTCTTCTCTTTTGTGTTCTGATCCTCGATCTCCATAGAGAAGCCATCAAGGACAAACGCGATGACAATGTTGATAATGACAATCACGCAGAGCATGTGGAAGATGATGAAGAAGATTCGGGAAAAGTCGTTGGTGACCTTGGCATAGCCGTTGGTGAGGATGTGCCACTGGTTGACGACGGTCAGGCAGAAGAGGAGTGTGAATGAGTTCTGGGCGTTGTTGAAGTTCAGCGTGCAGTAGCGCAGATTGTAAAAATCGGAGTTGGCCAGATGGGGAGAACCGCAATAATCGGTCAGATTGTCCCCTGTCACGTTGTAACTCTGCGGTTCCCGAATGCGATTCTGAAATATTTCCATACCTAGCGAAGCGAAGATGTAGTAGATAATCAAGAGAATGCATGAATAGGTGATTAGCGAGGGCATCAGAACAAACATGGTGTTTATAACGACGCGAAAAGCGTGGACGAGATTTAGGACCCGTAGCAAGCGCAATATTCGCATGCAGAGGAAGAATCTGAGGATTAACTGATCACTTTGTGCACTCCCGAAGGCCTCGATTATCTCTTGGGTCGACATAGCAATCGCCGATATGCCCACAATGACAATGTCAAAAATGTTCCAAAACTCGGACAGGTATCGAGACATACCCTGTGCGATGAGGTTCAGACCCATTTCCAGAAGGCAGATCGCTATGAACATCCATTCGAACAAGCGCTCCTTATAGTCGTCGTTCATTACAATCATGGTGATGGCATTAGCGAGGAGGGCAGCGTCGAAAGAGTATCGAACTGCAGGTTTATCAAGAAACCAGCGCAACCGGCCACTGCCCTGCGATCGATATAACTTCAAACAGCCGGTGACCAATTCCTGGTCGTAGATGGAAAAGTCAATTTCGCCAAAAGTGCGCCCCATATAGTCAAACATACGGACAAAATCGAGCCGGCTCAGTTTCCCCTTATTCGCGTTGTCCAACATTTTGAACAGCATACTCAGATAGGCTTCGCTCCGCTTCGGCTCGGCGGAGCTCATAATGTCCTTGAACACCCGCCAATCGATATAATAGCCGACAGTGTTGTTGTGGAGACAAACGGTACTAAACGCCGTCGAAAGTCGCCCAATCCGCTCTGTCGATGTTTGTAGTACGTGCTCCTCCAGGTGCTTTTTATAGCTGCTAAAAATTGAGGCCAAAGTGATACTCATGAAGCACCAATTGCAGATTGCCGTGACAAATATGAAAAAGAGACCGAACAGTTTGCTTTTCTCATAGGCCGGAATCATTACATCCGGACAATTGGCCGTGGTGATCAGAACGTAGACATCCCATAGGACGTCTTTGTAGTGCTGAAAGTAAGGTTCCCCGTTTGCATAGTTCATCTTCAGTGAGCTGAACACCTTCAGGCCGATAATGCTGAAGAAAAGGACGTAGAAGATAAACACTAAGAACACACTGGCGACGTCAAATATCGTTCTTCGGATGTTGTTGAAGGCCGAGCGTATCGTTCTGTTCTCCGGAAAGGTCATGCACAGAAAGGGGCGCAGAACGCGAGTGAAACGAATCGCCTGTTCCACCCCGTTCAGGTGGACCCAGCAAATGTATATTAACATGTCGAGGGTCATGAGGAGGAGAATGACCAAGGTGGCGATGTTGTACGGGCTACGCCAAAACAGAGTCCTCTCGGAGCACAGATACTGGTGAAGCCAACGCAACAGGAACACGACCATGCAGAAGGCGTTCAGTATTAGCGGGACCCAGTAGGGCACATTGAAGGCAGTTGGGTGCTCTATGAATATAGTTCCCAGGTTTATATAAAGGCAAATGTAGTAGATTACCAGAAAATAGCGACTATAATACAGATTATACCGCTTGACCGATTTAGGGTCTTTTTTGTAGGGAATAACTGTTCGGGAATCTCTGGCGTCCAGAATTAACACCGACGCTAGAAATATGTCGTCATCGGTCAGATTGGTTTGATTTCGTTTGGGGATATTCTGTTCGGAAGAAGACTGGCCGGGAGTTGTGTTTGCTCGGCTGGAAGAATTGATTTGAGCTTCGGAGCTGATTAACTGGGATTCAGTAATATCCACTTCTTCCTTATTATTCTCCGCTAACATCTTGAATTATTATCCAGTATGAGATTGCGACAGATGATACATGCTACTGTTTAAATTTTAAATTACTGAAATTTTCTGTCATTTTCTACCATAGGCCTACGGTATGTGTGTATATTTATGAGCAACAGTATATCCTTCTTGACTTCTTTATATAACCGGATTCACCGCTTAACTTATTGCTTATTTTGATATAATTAGATCACGCGATATATGCATATTTTCTGTACACCAACAAGGATCGGTAATATAGTTCAAATATACGTCCTCGTCGTTTCCTTCCCTTCCTCCCCGCAGACAGATCAGACCCTGTTATAAAGATACGAGGATGAGTCAGTTGTTCGTACCAAGTTTAGGAATCAGACCGAAAATTAAATTTGGAATTCTACTCCAATAAATTACCGGCTGGTTAGCCAAAACGGACTGACTACATCTGTAGAACCTTCCGAGTTACGCGACCACCTACATACATTATGCGTACGTTGCTCATTATTATCAACGCCGAGAAAAACCTCCTGACGCCAATCATATAGATCATTGAATAATAGATAAATCAATTAGAATGACAATCTGACAGTATTCTGTACTAATCTTTCAATGAGCGCACTGTACATTTTATATTATACAGCGTATATAGGCAAAACATATTATTATCATTATGTATAGGATAATTAACGAAAATAGTACATTCTGAAATAGAATGAATTCGCTCTCCACTACGCTACGGGCTATTACATTCTATTTCAGAATGTACGTATTTGAGTTAATTATCTGACTTAAAGTACTAAT
>JAUYWV010110929.1:0-12532 GCA_032274565.1 Nematoplana nigrocapitula
GTGAAACGAGAATTAACTGTAGAAACAGACAAGTGAAACGAGAATTAACTGTAGAAACAGACAAGTGAAACGAGAATTAACTGTAGAAACAGACAAGTGAAACGAGAATTAACTGTAGAAACAGACAAGTGAAACGAGAATGTGTTCTATCTATCATTGTATTAGAAAATTAATCGCTATACATAGATTTCATAATTTTGGAGGCATTCATTTTTAAAACGTTATTCCACCATAATTTATCAATATGCACAATTCTCTATAGATACACATTTCTGATTGAAAGATTTCTCAAAGCCTTTAGGTTTTATTGGTTTATGAATTATTATTCAATATTTATATATTTTATTAACATTTTAGGGAGCTAAACCGGTTGCTGGCATAGTAAAATTCTGGAATCTGTTGTTACTATGCCGAAAACGAGTTTAGCTCCCTTAAATTTTACTCTGCCGGAAACGAGTTTCGCTCCCTTAATTTTTCTATGTCGGAAACGAGTTTAGATCACTTGAATTTTACTATGCCAGCAACCGGTTAGCTTCTGGAATTTTACTATGCTGTCAACCGGTTTATCTCTCTGATGTTTCTACGATGCCGGCAACCGGTTTAGCTCCGTGAATTTAACTATGCGGACAACCGGTTTAGTTCCCTGAATTTTACTATGCTGCCAACCGGTTTAGCCCCGGAATTTTACTATGCCAGCAACTGGTTTAGCTTCCTAAAATCTTAATAAGTCATAAACCTATAAATCTTACAGGCTTTGATAAATCTTTGAATCACAGAAGGTGTTCGAGTTGTCTCAAGCAGTGACAAAATATTACTGACTTCGTGCAAAAGGTTGAATAGTAAGCTACATATCCTGAAATTAAAACTACATAATAATACTAATTTATTGCTACAGGTTTAATTTATTAATTTCTATTATTTTGGAAAAAAACGTTTGAAAACAACAACTGGTGATGTATTTCAAGCTCGTTGGTATTTACCGATTTTATTAGAAAATAAATATAACGAAATTGCATAACGTATACCAGAAACGTGTTTATGTCTACGAAATTTCCACTGCTATTTTAAGATCTGAAAATTGTCGCTTCTGATTGGCCGACAGTACAACCAATTAAATTACAGGGAAATCCTATCTCTGGTTGTTGCCCTGTCTACTCTCAATGACGATATTCCAACCTCTTTGGTTTTCTTTCAAAATATATAAAATGATAATAATTTCGGTTGCAACTTATCTGGAGGACACCTGGAACATAATAATGTAGTGAAGATTTGTGGCAACTCTGTGATCTGGAGCCAGCACCCCTCTTTGCAGAAGGCTGGACCGGTTTGGAATTGGGTCGTTGTGCTGCAATTCCCCAGGGACCTATCATCGTGGGCAGATGTCGGGAAAGGGACGAGGTCAGTGTCATTGTGCCCCTCGGTGAAGATGTCCAGCTGGCACACACCAATTTGATTGGCTGGCTGGATTGCGTCCGATCGATATCTCCACGAGCAAGGTGGGCCGTCAGAAATATTGTCTGATCGTTCGATAGTAGAACGAGAGATCTTGGGGAAACTTGTCGTATAGGAGAGGGAGCACGGTCGATGTGATGGAGGTAGGAGGCAAGTAGGAGAGAGCTGGACAGTGAAGGAGGAGGATATCTGGGGAGACTCGTCGCAGGATGGACAAGAAGGAGAGGGATCATGGTCGATGTGATGGAGGTAGGAGGCAAAGAGGAGAGAGCTGTACAGTAAAGGAGGAGGTATTAGGGAGACTCGTCGCAGGAGGGACAAGAAAGAGAGGAAGCGCGGTCGATGCGATGGAGGTAGGAGATATCTGGTTAAAAGTGTTGCTGAAGAAGAGATGAAGTTGTCGGTCTGTTGGAATTCCGGTTGTGCTCTCTTGCAGACTCACATTGGGCCTCGTGGAGTGCACCGGTTTGATCAGCTACTCTGAAGTCTCCCCAGGCATCCTTGCACCTCAGGACATGGAAGCCGCTCGTTTGGCGAGAGCTCTTCTCCGCCAACAACGTATGAACCCGCGAGATGCCCCTCTGACGACGGTTGCCAGGCAACGTGAAGTGGACTCTTCGCCAGATGACGAGGAGGACGAGGAGTGGTGATGGGATTCATTGCATGCATTTCTTTCTGACGTTATTCATCGTTTCTTCGAGCGTTTTTGTGCTTTTTTTATCGAATATTGCATCACTTCATAAGTTCCGTTTACAAATCTTCTCCAATGTTTTACCATTTTATGGAATTTCTTTCTATATTTTTTAAACGTTTTGTCTCTTCTTTAATTTCTCGTCTCGTCGTTCTCGCTCTCTCTTTCCTCCCTTTTCCTAGCTCTCTCTCTCTCTCTGTGTGTTTGCTGCGTTGTCTTCCTCCCATGAGCAGATCTCTTGTCAGGATATGTGCACTGAAAGGTGGAGAACTGGGTGTATTGAGCTATCCATATAAATTGGATGGATGGTCGATCTAGCCACCGCCACCTTTTGTATGTCACCTTTTCTTATGTTTGCGCTTGCAATGATACAACTATTCATATTGACTTATGAGAACTATAGGAACAGCGAACAGACAAGTGATGTACATACTGTATAGTAATAATTATGCATATAGCGTCAATTGTACAGAATAATACATGAGTATATCTTGAAAGGTGTCATGAGTATGCTGTGTTGATTTACATGTCATCTGGTTAAATAATATACTCAATGATTCTCAGAATGATATTAATGTATGCCTAGCTGATCCGAGGGAATAGTTTTGCTTTGGGGGAAATATTTATCATATCATAGAACCGCCTTGTCATCTGCGAGTTGTTCCATGCCGAACTGCATCTCCCTGCTCGTCCCCTCCAGAGTCTGGCACTGCCACCAGTGATCCTTCTCCTCTTCGCACTTCGAACATCTTCCATCCTACATAGTTCTTTTCATTTCTGATAGTACAGTAGGATTCGCCTCGATTTCCATAGAACTGCTCAGCCATGGTACCCAGCAAAATAGCCCCCATATCACACGTAAATGTCAACCATTACCTTGTATACTCTTTTCAGACTGCCTTCGTTCCATCCCCAGTTTTGTCTTGCCACTGCATTTTGGTCCTTTCTTCCATTGTATTGATGACCTTTTTAGTCTGTTTCTTGAATTCCATGTTGCTTTCCAGGGTGATTCCCCGGAACGTGATTTCTTTCCCGATCTTCACATACTCTTCTCCTATTCTGTTACGATCTTTGTTGCAGTTGGTGAATATTCAATCTTCATATTTGCGAGGGTTTAACTCTATCTTGTTGTTATTATTCGATCTTCCTTGCCGATTCTCTGTCTTCCCTCCTCTACGTTCTTGCTTCTAGTCCAGGTACAGATATCGTCGCAGAAACCACTATTCCTCTCCCTCCTCAGTGTACCCTTCCCAATCATTGGCGTAAAGAAGGAACAGAACTGGTGTGCATACTGCTCTTTGTGGTAGTCCATCTATTAATTTCATCCACGCACTGTACTCGTTGACACTTACCCTGACCTTCCTATCTTCTGGGAAGTTCTTGAACCAATTGATCATGCATGCTCTTCGGTACTCATGCATCCATCATTTCTGTGAGTCTCACTTTCCACACTCAGTCATCAGCTTTTGTGCACTCCAGCCCCTCTTGTATATCCTGTGATAGTCTAATAATCTGCTCTTCCGTACTCCTCAGCCTTTGGAAACTCGCTTGCCATCTGTTGATCGTCTCTTTCTCTTCCATCCATGCATACAATCTATTTACAACCATTCTTTCCATTACATTTACCATGACTGGTGTGAAACCCACCGGTTTATATGATTCTCTTTTGCTAGGGTCTTTATTTGCTTTTAGAATCGGTACGGTCACTGTCCTCTTCCATTGCCAGGTACCAATCCTTTCGTCCAGCTCTAATTGTAGACCACGAGTATTTCTTTTTTCATTTCTTCTGGGAGTTCTTTAATATGGCTGGTTCAATTCCTTCCCATCCCCCTTTTTTTTTTCTTTCATCTGATCAAAGGCTCTTTTCATTTCTTCTTTGTTGACGTACCCTGTCAAATTCTCTTTCTTTTTGTATTCCCGGAATCTCTTCATCACCATTTATTTTTTCTGTGTTCTCTTCCGATTTTGACTTTGCTTGTTCACCTCTGCATAATGTTTCATAAAGCTCCTGGCCTTCTATTTATCCGTCGTGAGTTCCTTTCTTTCTTTTAGCTGCCAATTCGCTTCATTATTTCTATCTTCTTTCTTCCAACTTTTAAGGCTTTTTATGGTTTTCCATACTTTTGCTCCTTCGACTTAGGTCTTCAGTTCTTACACAAAATCTTTACAGTATTCCTTCTTCTTATTTTAGATCGTCTTTGAATTCATCATCTCTCTCTCTCTTCTTTCCACAGTTCTTTCCTCTCTACTGCTAATTCCCTTTATCTCATCCCTTTTCTTCTTTAGTTCCAATCAGGTCTGCGATCCAAATTAGGTTTATTTGCATTATCCGACACAGAGATTGGTCGCGTTTGCGTACGGACCAATAGAGAAGAGTAAGTTTCAACGATGCCGCTTCCGATGCAGATATGCATGCAGTGCCTTTCGTTGTCCGACGGTCTTTTCCAAAACAACGGAAAATTTATCTTGCCTTTGGATGGAGATGAATGTTTAAGCCTATAATGCAATAATACAAACATAATATGGACAATAGAGAAACATAGACATGTTAGATAATGCCCTGATGGTAAATTAAACTCTATACAATAAACACAAATGCTGTCATTGGAAAAATTTTCTAAGATTCTGAACTAACTTTTAATTTGAATTTATAAATAGTAATTATATCATTAGGTTCTCCGTTGCCGTTAGTCGTTTGACGATTGGGCAAATACTGTCCTCGAGTGTATGCCTTTTTATTCTATTGAATCACATATTTATTAAGTAAATTTGAGCGGTTGGTTCAAATTAAAATAAAACTCGAAAAGTATTAAAAAATATAATTATAATTTTGTTTGTGTTATATTTATTTCTAATATATACGTATATTCTTTACATTTTACAATACTGTAATTGTTTCAAACAATTAACATGAGATGAAGCATTACATTCAAAATTATACCACATGTAAAGAAATATTAAGTAATAAATCATTTTTATCACACGAAAACAGCAGTTATATTATAAAAGTCATGAGAAAAGTGCATGCGAAATGTTTTGAAATGTATCGAAGACATGAAAAACATAATATATTTGTCTATACAAGTGGTCGTGGATTAATGAGGCACATTTGATGTGTTTTTTGTTTGGCAGAGTAGTCAATTACTTTAATTTTATTTCCAGTTAATTGGTATTGATGATGTTAGACAACAATAGCAGTGCATTCAATCTGTGACTACCCATCATATTTTGTTTAGCATTTTCAAGACATCACCACAGGCAATGTCAAAACTGCTTAATAATACATCATTCATATATGATATCTGTGATGTATGGCTCTTTACATTTAACCTGTCTGCGAATCAGACAGATATATAATTAATTAACCTCTACCATAAAAGTCAAAAGCATTTTGTCCAATTTTCTTCATTGCAAATTATTATTTTTATTATTATTTTATGAAAAATAGCAAGAACAATACAATTACATGTCATGTCATGAAGTCATAACTTACCGACGAAAACAAAAAAATAAAATTAATAATCTTTTTTTAATTAATACAATTATTTGTATAAAAAAATGGTTTCAAAACTTTAAATGGGTCCATATATATACCATTTGGGCAGATTTGATACAGATTAGATTATGAAAACTTACTTTAACTTATAACTATCTATCTGATTTAAAAGAAACTATCATAATATACTCCAACCATCCAGCTGATTGAAAACTTTTACTAATCTGGTCTTATATTTATAAAAAAAATTAGTGACAAGTAATACTACGCATAATATGGTCCGGACCTTATCAGATATAGATTAAAATACTTACTTAAACCATTTAGCAGATGCGAGTACCGCCCAATTTAAAACAATTTGGTGCCATATCCGCACCATAATTGGCAGCATAAGTTTAATATGCATTGAATAATTTCCAACTATTTTAACTTGCATGAATGGGCTAAATAATCTACATATGGGCTGGATGATTTCCAACCGTTTTAACTTGCATAAACCGGCTTGAAGATATCTGTACAGTCTAATATACTCCAACTATCCATAACATATATATATAGTAAAACAAAAATATATTGTTTTATTTGGGTCATTTTAGCAGAAATGGTCCAATTTTTGGAAATTTTGTGGCTGATGAATTTAGAATTGACTAAAATTTGGTATATAGCATAATTGGGACCCAAATAGGATAAATATCAAATATTTTTGAAAAATATTGAATAGCATTGATTTAATATTGCATTGAAATGGATGATTTGGACCAAAAAAAAGTATCAACCGACAAAAGAACACATTTTTAATTTACTATAACTTTTTTCTATATAGGCCCTACTAAGAAAAACTAAAAGATTCACACATATTATAAGATGGTACTGATCTATATTATTATAAATATAAACAATTTCCAAAATAAAAAAAAAAATATTTTAAGTATCAAAAATGTTGAAAAATCAATTTTTTTTTACATTTTGAGACCTTATAACTTTTTTATATAAATAAAGAAATCATTAAATTTAATAATGCTCATAGAGGGTTCATAGACTGACACAAATATCAAATGTCAAGTATTTCCGAGCAAATATAAAATAATTACATTCAGTCAAAGTTATGAAAAATGGTCATATATGCTATAAATATATAACCATGTAATACTAATTTCTGTCAACGTAAATAATTTTTTTTTATCTTGATCTTCTATTTATGTACAATATATGTGTGAAAAATTGTCATCTTCCTCATACATAGCAATTATGTCCTATAAGTAACCATTACTAGACAAATTAACAAATATTAATATTAAACCAAATTTACAGAACTATACATATTTAACAATTATGCATTTAATTACATTTATGTAAATAAGTATTTAAGTATACTGATATCCTGTATTAGTTTTACTTTCACACATAGTATATATAAATAGAAGATTGAGATTAAAAGATTGTTAAATATATGTTTACATAAGGTAGTATTATGTGATTATATATACCGCATATGACTATTTTTCCAAAATTTGACTGTATGTAATTACTTTATATTTGCTAAGAAATACTTGATATTTGAAATTTGTGTCAGTCTAGTAACCCTCTATTAGCAGTATTTAATTTAATTATTTCCTTATTGCCATAAAAAAGTTATGAAGCCTCAAAATGTCAAAAAATGGGCTCCAATGGCTGATTTTTGACACCTGAAATATTTTTTATGGTAATTGGGAAATTACTTATATTATGCAATAATATAGATCACTACCATCTTAGAACATGTGTGATTTATTTAGTTCTTCCTAATATACATAAAATAGTTAAAATAAATTAAAAATGTGTTAATTTATCTAAATTGGCTAAATTTGGCATGAAAAATAACCCCTCTTACCAACGAGAAAGATGACAATTTTTCACACATATATTGTACATAAATAGAAGATCAAGATACATTTTTTATTGATGTTGACAGAAATTAGTATTGCGTGATTATATATAGCACATATGACCATTTTTCCCAACTTTGACTAAATGTAATAATTTTATGTTTGCTCGGAAATACTTGACATTTGATATTTGTGTCAGTCTATTAACCCTCTATGAAAATTATTAAATTTAATGATTTTTTTATTTACATAAAAAAGTTATGAAGCCTCAAAATGTAAAAAAATCTGATTTTTAAACATTTTGACACCTAAAATATTTTTCTTTTATTTTGGAAATTGTTTATATTATGTAATAATATAGATCAGTACCATCTTACATGTATGATTTTTTTAGTTCTTCCTAGTATACAGAAAAAAGTTATGTACAGTACATTAAAAATGTGTTCTTTTGTCGGTCAACACTTTTCTGGTCAAAATCATCCATTTCAATGCCCTATAAAATCAATGCTGTTCAATATTTTTCAAAAATATTTGATATTTGTCCTAATTGGGTCCCAATTATGCTATATACCAAATTTTAGACAATTCTAAATTTATCAGCCACACCACCTGGACCATTGCTGTTGGAATAACCCATTTGTCTTTAGTAAAGGAAGGCAAAATCTAAATTTGATATAAATCTAAAATCTAATAAATGATAATCATTTTTAATTATATACAATAAAAACATGTGAATACATTTTTACTTATAATTTGCTAAATACATAATACATTTTTATGTTGTATAGCTTAAAAGAACTGTTGCATATATATGAACATTTTGATGTATAATATATCATTATATGATAGGACATAAGTATTTTACACTAAGAAATAAAAATGTTAAATTTATGAAATACTTACCAATACCAACTGTATTTTCTTTTGAGATAGAAACTATATGTAAACAAGTACATATAAGAAAATGAATTTAAAACATTTTTAGAAAGGCTTAAATTTTAATGAAATTCGGCATAAAAAGACTTAATAGCATTCACTTGATATATAGAAGTTGATTTCAAAGTTGATTTGTTGAGGTAATAACGTTATATCCATAAATTATTTTCTAGATGTTAGTAATATTCTAGTGAGTATATTATTAATTCTGCTTCACTACCTAGCTCTCTTTTTTATTAAAATGACACCATACTAAGAGAGGGAAAGGCACACTGCCTATTCTCTATGATAGATACTCCACTGCTTTTCTCCAATTTATGTTATAATAGAAATTCAATGCAAATATTTTTTCAGAGGACATGTTCCCTGAAACACTACTTAATTCTAAAGGGGTTGGACTAGCCACTTTATACACAGTCAGCAAATTATTTTTTCTTTAGAACATATTTCCAGTATAAATACTTTTATTAGTGTGCAAATATTATTTTCATTATTTCCTATTTAAATAATTTTAAAAGTAAAATCATTTTTTATGCATCAATATTAATGTAATTACTAATAAAAAAATTAGTATTTCTCTTATTAACCAATAATAATAATCTGTAAATTAATTATAATAGCTTATTACTATTTATTGTTTTAAAAAAAGCATTTGCCTTAATATGCAAAAAATACTTGATGTTTTAATTTAAATCTTTTAAAAAGATAAATACACATAAAAAATTTTACAACAAAGAATAAATTTTTAAAATTTTTAGAAAACTCAAATAAAAGTTTTTACAGGGTGTGCCAATTTTAACCAACTTTAGTATATTTCAGAATGCAGATTACTATACATTATAATTATAATGTTAATAATTTTAAATTTGAGTTTTCCAATTTCAAAAACTATATTTGGATTTCCCAAGAAATGTATTCTGTATATAACAATCAACACTATAATTATAATGTATTGTAATCTGTTATGTATTTTTTTAAATCTATTAGAGTTTGGTTACTTTATAAAATATATGTCAGCTATGAATTATTTTAATAAATTTTATCTAGTTTAGCTCCATATATGTGAAGCAAAAAGATCTCAAACAATTAGGTGATGATATTATAAACAAAGAATCCTCCTATTCTCTAAATTCATTATCACAGGAGAACAAGGCCAAATGATAGCAAGAAATATAAAATCTATCAAAAAGTTGAAGACTTTCAGTATCTGGAATCCTGAATAAACACAGCTTGAGTGACATTTAAGACTAGCTGATAAGAGCACAGAACAAATCAAGATCTATGTATGGAAAATCGTATGGGATGGAAAAGTTTGACATATTAAATAGCGTATATTTAGCCTTATTTATGACATAATAACTGTGAAATATTTTAGGCCTCAGTTGATTTGCCACTTACCTTTTCCGTATTGGGAAGTCGGACTCCCCCACATGCCTTTTCTGCATGGTGGCCCCCGAAGACCTCACCCATCTCTTCCTTCTTTGTCCTGCGCATTCCATCGGCAAAACCATTTCCTGGGGGATGGATCTACCCTCGAGATCTTGTCGGATGCAGTCGCCTTCACCCTATACACTGTGGTATCTCTTTGTGTGTTGATGGTCTGTCTGTCTATTAGAAGTGAAGTGTTCTGTCCACAGACAAGTGGGTTGTGTATTGAGTACAGTATATATACACGTGTAAAATCAATATATTTATGAAAAGCAACATGATTTACAAGTATAGAAAAGCATACTACTTTTGTAGAATTTCACTTGTAAATACAATTTGTTGACTAGTAGTTATTTATGAAGCACATTTTTTGACTAGTAACTCTACAATTGTAGCACTTGTAAGTTTTATAAAACATGCACCAGGCAGAAGAGTACTTGTTATGTTTGATGAATCATTGAACAAAGTGGCACAGCAATGCCAAATGGTGACAAAATACTTCAGTTCTGTGTTTCTTATCTTGGGAGCATGCGTGCTATTGAATTCCCTGATGCTTTTCCAAACACATTGAGCTAAGGTTGAGTTTTGTGTAAACTGATCAGTGTCTCAATGGATGGCCCTAATGTCAATTGGAGCTTTTTAACCAAATTGTCCAAGAAACGAAGTTTGTAAATATTCCTGATATATATACTCAAATAATAATGGAATATACTCGAATTTTCTCGTGGACTTTTTGTGGCCACCCTGCATATACTACCATATTATATCACAAACTAATTGGTGACTGATATCGCCAAATTTTAAAGGAATTTTTATCCTATCTTGTAGTAATATGAAAAAAAATCAACTTGGTTCAACCCTGACTATTTGACAAATACACAATAGGCTTAAGAATATCAACTGAATGAGCGGTTATCTAAAGGAGATGGAGTGGGGATTTGGCACACTGCGAGTAGTGTTACTATGGATTGAAGATAGCAAATGAAGGATTTTATGTTAAGGGGATCAAATCCACACAAAGCAGTGTTTATTTTTGTGAGTAGACAAGGTGCCATGAAAGCTGAATTGATGTGGACATTCTGTACTGTTGAAAGTAATAAAAGTTCCAAGCTATGTTTCCAGACTCTCAAATAGCTCAAGATTTCACAACAGATTGAAAGCAAAATTCAGCTGTTCAGTATATCGATTGTCAAGGTTAGAGGTTTATTAGCAAATGCATTAAGTAGTAATGAACCTTGTCAGATCAGGTAATCAAATTAGAACAGCATTTGAAATATGCTTATGCTACAAATAATATGTTGCTATGAACGTTTTGTTGCGCTTTTGTCTATGACCTTGCACAAAGTATCAAATTTATACTTTTAAAGTTAATTTATAAAAAACAAGGAAGTGTTTTTTTTTGTATTTTTCATTTACATTGTCTTAATATACATGAATTAACCTGTAATTGTCAATGAAATTAAATCATTACATTTTCAAATTATTGTTATATTATTATTGCCCAAAATGTCGTAAGGGTAACAGTGAATCAGTCATTATTCTGCAGCTGTCCTGCTTGTACAAGCGGAAGTCTGGATGTCTACCACAGATACGCCACCAAGTAGAGGTAACGCCTTACTTCACTTAGAAAATAATTCGCCTAAATACATTCTATACTACTAATAAATACTACACAGGTAGATTTGGTTTTGCAGCAGCTAGTTGATTAAACGATTTACAGTAGTAATATAATATAGTTGAAAAATTCCGTTGAAATACACTCAAAACTACTAACAAATAGTACACAGGTTGATTAAGACTTTGCAGGAGCAAGTTGATAAAATACTTTATAGTAGTACTATATTTAATTTGACTAAATACTATTAGTTAGATAGTAAAAAATACCATAATATACATGCTGTACTACTATCAAATAGTTTACGTTTTTAATTGCATACTCGTGTTGTTCCTGCCAGTATAAGTTGAATGTTGACCGGGGAGGATCTATCCAGTCCGACTTGCCAGAAGGACCAGGCTGCTGTGGATGACTATGCACCAATCAGTGTGCCGGTTGCACCGCCACCAGTCCAGTCTTTCGACGGGTCCGGGCCCCGACTGATGATCACAAAGATTGTCAACGAAAACTTCAAGTCTTACGCAGGACGCAGAACTCTGGGTCCTTTCCACAAGAATTTCACCTGTATTATCGGTGAGTCATAGCAGTGCTAGCTCAGCCAATTGCTGTACCTAGTTTATGAACACGATCTTATAAGGCGCGCTCATTGGCTGGTTCACTCACACAAGATTCCCTCCTTGCGAGCTGCTGCCATCCACAGCCACCTTCGCTCTCCCAGCGCAGTTTGGCCGCCTTCATATCTAAAACTTTACAGTCGAAAATGATTAGTCGTCTAAGCTTCTTTTAGGAAGTTCTTCTTTTTGTGGAGAGGTTGGCACTTTCAGCAACTTTATTAATATTAATAAGAATGTGCATGAAGTGCAGTTTGTTGTATTTCCCGACATCCCGGAGAAAAGAGGGGGAGGGGAGAAAAAGAGGAGAGGGAGGGAGGGATAGAGAGACGGAAGAGAGAGTGCGAAACAGGTGTGCGGCAAAGTAGAAAGTCTGTCAAGCATCTAGCTTGAAATGTTATCAGTTTATTGACAGTTTTTTTATGCAATATATGTGGT
>JAUYWV010110940.1:0-12531 GCA_032274565.1 Nematoplana nigrocapitula
TTGAAAAACACGATATTTGGCACATTTTCTACTGGTAGTCTTACAGATTGAAAAGCACAATATTTGGCACATTTTCTGCTGGTAGTCTTACAAAATACAGAGCACAACTTTTGGCACATTTTTTCCATGTGTCTATGAGTTGATGTAACAGGGTGAAAAGGATAAAACATAGAGTGTGTTCTCGCTCGCTACGCTCGCTCGATCACAATCATTCCAAAAGTACAGTAGCGTGACTGCTTTATATAAAAGTTACAACCAGTCTTAGTGCGAGAGCTGACACCTTCCCCGGTCTAAGCTATAAACTCTCGCTGCTCCCTTTGGCCCCTCACTGAATAATATATTTTGCACGATTAAATGGCTTTATTTTGTTGTGTGTTCTTAGTTGAACAGCGATTGAGCGTGTTTTTGTGCGCATTGATTTTAGAATGTAATTTATGAGTCAGTAGAACTGGAAGCCGTTTGTGTCAGTCGGTCGCTGACTGCGCAAATAAACTGATGTTGTGTTCTTGCTATTTTACCACAAGCTATCGCGGCTTCTTCTGCTCGCCCCTAGGGCGCGTTTGTCCTTGAGGCAGAAGCCGCTAAGCAGCAGAGACGACTACCAAATCGCGCAGACGATCAGCCAAGATCGATTTGGTGCATGAAAGGAGTTCGCGTACATCCAATTCTGACCCTTTGAACGATTTGACTTGAGCTGCCACGTCCGATGGCAGGCCGAAGACGAATTGCAATGCCAAACGTTTATCGTCAGTTGCACCGATGAGACCCAAACATTTTCTCAGATCTGCAAGGTATGTATCAGGCGTCTCTATCGGCTGCAAGTAACGGCTTTTAAAAGTCTCCAACGTCTGATGAGCAGTGAGTGAAATTCCGGAGATCTATGAGGTTCTGATACAGTCCCATGAGGCTTTGGCCGCGGGAGGCGACTGGTCATACACGACAAAGGCAACCTTATCCAAAAAGAAAGGCACAAACTTAGCAAGACCAGTGATTGTTTGCAGCAATGTCACTAACTTCGCTTCTTTACACCATAGAGTAAAGACATACAGAGGTTCATCTCCAAGGTGGTTGCTATGCAAAGCCGTATTATATCGCTTTGTTTAAATGCCACGAGGTCATCCCTACACTTCATTCGTTCGTTCGTTCGTTATTAAAAAGATAGACAAATTACGAATATGCCAGGTTTTGGTCGTTTATGCAGTGCAGTGAACTGTAATTATCGCATTGGGGCCATTAGTAGCAAATACGAAGGCCAAAAAGTCAGATTCCATTCTTTTCCGAGGGATTTAGATCGATAAGTGAATAAAAATAGTAATTTATGATTTAATAATTAATAGGCAAATAAAAATATAGTACATACTACTACTTGTGTGGCTTCAACCTACATTTCAGATATAATCATCTATTTCTTTAATTGGTTCCATTGATGCATTTCTTCGTCATACTGTGTTTGATATATTATTCAGAATAGTCAATATATATTCGCCCGGTGGGAGGCAATCCACTTTACCACTCCCTCTGGGCAAATAAAGTATAATCCGAATACAAATATTGCATGCAGTATATTTATACGCTACCTCCCGCTACCAACAAAAATATTATATTAGCTTCCAGATATTTTCGAATCAAACATCTACAATTCCGTATAACAGCAAATACCATAATGAAAAAAATGTAATTTATATCATTAGACTTTTACACTCATCGGTGCATAGAAGCTTTTGACCATTCTTCAGTGGTAATGCTCATTTCGCCCTGGTTAAATACATTTTATTATTTCTCATATTTAAATTTGAAAATTCTAATTTATCAATTACAGAAATTAGAATTCCGTATAGGATAATGTATTTGAACGAGAACATTCTTAAAAATCAATGCACGAAGGCTTTCAGTCTCTGAATAGATAATGAATTCAATTTTTTTATTTATTTAATAAGATTCAGCTTCATTTAGAGGCTGCAGTTGTTTGAAAAGCATTCTTCTGCCTGCCTATCTATCCCAGTAAATACGACCGTATTAGAACAGACTAGGTCTCCGAATGGGGCCTGTATAGTTATTTCCCTATAACATACTGCTGTATGCAGATGGAACCAAAAGACAATTATTATATATACAAAATCAAAAAGCGCTTACCAGCTCCTCATTCATCCAATTCAAGGTCATTTTCTGTAAAATATCCGCAGTGCGCACCTCTCGAATTGCAGAATAAAAATACTGCCAAATATAGGGAAACAGAAACTAATATTGAAACAAACAACCAACAGTCAAACACTTAAACGTAGCAGCGCTGTATGAGTCACTAACGCGCGCTTAAAAAGTAGCACGGGATTTTACAGAATTATGAGTTTTGCTTGACTGTTACTATGGGCACATTGGGTCTATTGTTTCATCCTACCGAAAAAGTAGCCTTATCCAGTAGGCGGTAAACTCTTAGTCACCCTTTATAAATAATCCGTGAATTCAAGTAGAGGCCTAAAGGAGATGTACACTTTCCAAACTCAAAGATCTGTTAAACTCTCTGTTGTGTTGGGCTTCTACATAGTACTCTTCCCAATGAGGATGCTCGCTCCGCAGAGCCCACGTGACAAAATGTCACGAAGTGGACAAAATGTGTCACCTAGTGATTTCATTCTAACTAGTACGATGTGGCATGTCCAACATCTGTCCCATTGACCTTAATTTGAATTATTGAGTCGGTGTGCAGTGGCATATCTAATAATATTGACAAAGATCATTATTCTTTTAGAGCTGGATACGGGTCGAAACAATGGTTTTGGGGGTAAACTGTTAGCCAACCGTTTGGGACACCTACTACTGGTGGCGTGAAGCAGGTCGCAGAAGTGATTTAGCCTATGATGATGTGGAGTAGTGTGTTAAACTCCTCCGGGTTGTTATTACTCGTGGCACAGCCACCGCCGATCACCGTTCGGTCTTCTTCCGGAACCATTTCCAGTACCGGACGACTTCCACCGGCCCGTTGCAGAGGTCTGCAATCGTGCCGATGCCCGCCGCCCGTCTTATGGCCTCTCCCATCGAGAAGGACGTGCTCCTGATCCTCCGCCTCTTCTCCGCATCTCCAGCACTTGTCGTCCTCCTGCAAAACCATCCTCTTCCTGTAGGACGCCAGCTCCAGGGAATACCCCATTCTGAAGCGTCTGTAGCTGACGCCCTTCTTCCTGCTCCAGCCGCGCTCCAGTTCTACTCGGAGGATGGGAGGAGGGCAGCGCAGAGGCCCAGCAACCTGGCAACTCCCCATGGGCGTTTCTTAAGGTAAAGGTGGCTCACCGTCTCACCAAAAATGGCAAGGCGGACGTCTGAAGAAGAGTGGAGTGCCCGTTGCAACGAAGGCGCGAAAGCTGGCAACGGGAAGAACGGGGAAGAAGAAGCTCACCAAAGTATTTGGAATCTGAGTCTAGAAGTTCGTTGCGAATAGAAGACCGCCAGGAAGAATGTAGCGAGTGGTAGATGAAGGATGATGAGGCAGATAAAGAGATTGGGGCGTTAGAAGCAGAAGAGGCACCGATTTTGGCTAAAGCGTCGACCGTTTCATTGTCGAGCAGCGATGGTGTCCCGGTATCCATTGGAGGTTTACCGTGACACCCACACCGTCAAGGTGTTTGAGGGAGGACCAGATAAAGTGGACGTTGGAAGTGAGAAGGAGGGACGGCCCCGAGTTTAAGAGAAATAAGGAGGAAAGAGAGTTCGAGAGGACTATGATGGAGGTGAACTGGCAGATGTTTCTGCGCAAAACCGCGCGAGTAGCAGTGTTGAAATGACGTCCATTCACAGCTATTGCCCAGCATCTGCTCTGCGGACCAAAGAGTTTTAGTGAAGCTGGTATAAAGTCAGAGAATCAATTTCCAAGTGAAATTTGCTTTTGCTCAGTGTATGCTTGAAATCGGCGGAACCATTTTTGCACCATCGATTATCAATGTTGGAAATGAAAATTAGTAAAATCCGGTTATAGTAGAAATGCAATTTTTTTAAAAAGCGAGGAAGCTTTCTGATTGTCACGTGGTAAAAGTTTTTTAGAGGAGGCAGGCTCTGTAACCCCAGAATAGTAAGAACAGGGTTCGTACGCTTTTTTCAGGATCATTTTCATTGAATCATATAGGTCCAATTTTATAACAAATAATATGAGCATGTGGTATAATGTCCATTTTATTATTGTTCACAGCGTTTCGATAGGAAAGTTATCTTACTGTCATCCAAAATAAAGTCTGAAACAATGACCGCTATTTATTGTTTATTTCATAATTATCTAGGAGAGATTAATATTATTCTACACATCCGGATACGTAGGCATACAACTTTTTACTTTAAATATACATTAACCGAAAAACAAACATAATTTCCAATGTATTAAATTACAGCCGTGAATATCTGCCTATATAATATAATGTTAAAATCACTAATAACAAGTATACTATATTGTTTGAAGTTCTACTTTACATATTGTAGACAAACACAGTAATCTTATATATATGTCAAGTTATCTGTGAGTGTGTGTTTCTGGTGGGCGGCCGGACCGTAGGTGCCAGCGAACCGAAACTTTGCATGGGTGACCCCGTTAACCCTGCGGGTAACATAGGGGGGCGAGGTCGACCTCCAAGTACGGGGTCGAGATCAATGAGGCTAAAACGGTGTGAAATGGCCGTTATGGGCACAGTTTGTTTGTTCCGGGTGGGCGGCCGAACCGTTGGTGCCAGCGACCCGAAACTTTGCATGGGTGACCTCCTCAACCCTGCGGGTAACATAGGGGGGAGGTCGACCTCCGAGGTCGGGGTTGAGGTCAAGGAGGCTAAAACGGTGTGAAATGGCCGTTTCGGGCAGAAGGAAACCTGCCACAGAAAATTTCATAAAAGAAAAGTTGCAGGGCACCCCCGAAAACGGGGGACCGGACTAGGGCATGGTTACGCATGTGCCCTATTCTATTGCCCATCAACGCGTGTATCCTCTGCTAGTAACATAATATAATGAGATTACAAAACAAAATGAGATCTTTCTACTTCACACAAACATTTTCTCCTAACGCATTTGATTTTATATATTTTACAAATTTACACACAACAAATATTTTAGCACATTATGAATTTCCCTGACAAAGAAAGATAAAAACAACCATATTGACTTTCCCCCTGATTTTTGGGATTTTAAAAATTCTCAGATTTTCCATGATTTTTTTGTGAAATTTCAAAATTCCTTAATTTTTCCTGATGCGTACGCACCCTGTAAGAAGTCGATCAGATGTTGCACAAATGGATCCGCCTCATCTGCTCTACAAAAGAGGTTGAATAATAAATAAGTCTAACACTCCTTCTAACATTTATACTAATGTAGCAGGCATTTGGAAAATTAAACATATTTTAGCTGTGTAGGGAGACTAAAGGAGTCGGCTAATGCAATGATAGTTATCGATTTGTGAAAACAGTTTTACTGTGGGAAGTGAATGCGATAATACAGCATCTCCTTCCGAGATAAAACGGTTGAAATAAAAGCAGTATGTGCTTGTTATAGCTTTTTCATGTGTGGAAAAACGACGCCATGGTCCTTGCGAGAAAATATATACTGTTTTTGCGGAATGGAACGCAATTTAAAGAGTCTGTGCAGCACTTTCCTAATACTGATTGCTTGAATTTTAGTAGTATATTCATCCGTAAAAGATAACAATATGTTGCGCCATTTTCTTTAAACGTTTCTTGTTAAACTTATAATTATTCATTTTTACCACAGGACAAATGTGAGAAAATCGATTATAAAAAGAACCTACCCAATTTTTCAACTCGCTTTTCTTCCAGTCCAGACCGACCAAGTCGATGGGGAAGTTCTCGATCCTCTTCGCCTCCAACGATTGCACATAACGCCACTGGTGTGGAAAGTCCTTGTCCACCGTTCTTAGGTTGGGCAGGGGAGTGGAAGGGCAACGGGAAAATAGCAATGGACTGATGCACTCAGTTGAGAGGAGTGTGTGTGTACTGTGTGTTTGATTGAAGTGAAAGACAAATTGGATTACCAGCGCCGGACGCTAGCAACAGTAAACAAATTAGATGGATGGCACCACCCCAAATCCTGTTTTACCGCAAAACTAAATAAATTCAATCGGGGATGGCGCTCTCTGGGTCGCACAATTAGGTGGGAGCTAGGCAATCCGACTAATGGCAACAACGACGAGGACAGCGAGAGGATTGCACTGACTGCTTACAGCTACTCAAGTTGATCAAGTTACGCCGTGTCTTTGTTACGACAGGGAAATGCGAACAGGATTGATAGCCGTTAGACAGTTAGAGCTGTTTTTCTGCTTGCTCCACTATTCGGTGCTGTTTTTAAGACAACCACACGTTCGTTTTTTAAGAATATTTCAAACGTCTTGCCAATTTCTCAATGTTCATTCATTGTTACCTTTAATATTTCAGCATGTATCGGAGATGGAACCGCTCAGAACCTCGTCTAATATGTTAACTAAACACCTCTTGAAGACCTTCTTCTTCTTCTTCATTTTCCCAAACGGTTCCCGCGAAGCGCGGATATTCGCCGGGCTAGCCGACTGGTGGGTCGGTTCGCCCGATCCCCGAAGGTATCTCTCCAGTTTGACGGGTCCTCCAAGGTTTCGGGTAGACTTGGTGAGGGGCTCCAAAGGCGCGTTCGGCGGTGGGTCCAGATTGTTGTGTCATCTACGAATAGACTTGCTGTAGATTCGTGGTTGAGATCGGTGTCGATGTCGTTGATGAACAGAAGGAAGAGTAACGGTGAGATCGAGGATCCTTGGGGTAGTCCTTCGTCAAATCTTAATGTTGTACTTCGTGTTCCGTTGATGTCAACTTGAGTCTTGCGACCGCTCAGGAAGTTTCTCACATATCTGATGTAGCGATGTGGAATGTTCATTTCAATAATTTTGATGAGGAATCCGTCTCTCCTAATTTTGTCGTAGGCTTTCTCGTAATCGAAAAACGCTGTCATAGTACCGTTGCTATAGTCTTTGCTGTGTATCTGATCGATGGCTCCCTGTACTAGTTTAATGACTTGGTATGTGGTGTTTCTGTTGGGTTTGAATCCTGCTTGGTTGTCGTCGAGAATTTTCTTGTCTTCGAGGATGAAGATAAGTCTGTCGGCGATAATCTTCTCCAGGATCTTGCCCACAAATGAAGTGAGTGAGATGGGTCTGTAAGAGACAGTTTCCTTGGTGTCTTTGCCTTCTTTGAGAAGCGGCTTGATGATGGCTGTTCTCCATTTGTTCGGTATACCATCTCCTGGCCAGCATCGGTTGTATATGTAAAGGGGGTAGGTTCTGGCTTTTTCTCCGAGGTGTCTGATGAATTTCGGCTTCTCCAGTTGCCTTGTTGCTTTTCGTTCGGATATGACGCGGTTCAATACTTGTCTTGTTATGTCTCTTTCGTTTTCTTCAATCACATTCGTCTTGACTATCATTCTTCCAGACTCTCTTTCTAATTTCGCGGTCTTCCCTCTTGTTAGGGATGTTGGCGCATTCTCTGTATGTTTTGGCGAAGACGTCTGCTATGTCTTTGTCGTTGATGTACATAATTTTATTGGATTCGAGCACTTCGTTTTCGTTCTGTGGTGGTCTTCTGCAGTCCATTCCTCTTATCGTTCTCCAGATTTGCTTCGAGCTTGTTGAGGCATTGATCTCTTCAATATAGTTCCTCCATTGTTTTCTTTTTCTTCTCTAATCATGTCTGCTGTTTCTTTACATGCCTGGATCCATTCTTTCCTCTTTTGGGCGATCGTTTTTCTTAGTTCGTTACGCTTTTTGATGGCTGCGTTGATTACAGGGGTGAGCCAGCTCTTTGTTTGGTATGTGACTTTCTTCTTGCTGATGTTTCTTCGTTGCTTTGATGATATCCTTTCTAAGTTTTTACTCGAGTCTGTTAGTGCTGGTTTTGTCGTACCTTTCCGGTATGTTGTTTTCAATTTCTTCTGTAAATTGATTGGGTTTTGTAATCAATGTAACTCCTCCCCCCTGCGTTATTATTTTAAGAAAACCCAGCGGCAACACTGGGTGTTAATATAGGTGTTCTTTGGTTTTTCTTTTTCGGTTCTTGTAACAGTATGCATTTTAGTTTTAAATACAGAATGTGATCAATTCATGTAGAGTCGGGGTAGGGAACCAGAGGAGGAAAGGGAAGATTATTATAGTTATGTTTTTTAAAATGAACCTTTTTAGAAGTAGAGACATGGGGGTGAGAGGTACTACAGGAGGTATACCATTGGTAACGAAGAGTTGTCAATGAATTGCTTCATTTTAAGAGACAAGTGCCATTGGCGCAAAAATGTTTATTTTTTATTTACCCTAAATTGGTGCACAATTACAGTATAATAAAATTGACTCATTTATGCTTTGATAAGAAATATGGGAGAGTATGTTATATATTTTTTCAACATGCAGATTCTTGATGGAAATTTTTCTAAGAATTTGGTCCATGAAACGGATGGATTGATCTTCCAGCCGGCGGGATCAGATGATGTGAGTATGTTAGCACACCGTTATATTTTTTTGTTATATTTAGGAAGCACGAGTCAGTAGAAAATAGTTAACCAACGTGTTGGAGATACCCTGCAAATGGACAGTTTTTAATGTTGGTCAGGTTGATCGAATTTGCCAACCGAAGAAAGGAATTAGGGGTGAAGTCACTCACTGAGGCTCATTAAATGTCTAGTTGGCAGTATGTCCAATGAAAGTTCTATCTGCAAGGCCCAACATTTCGCCTGTAGTCTTCTGATCTTGATTTTATAATATATGCAGTGCTGCCAGCGCTGCGTTTTTTTCATATTGTTTGCTTTTTTCAAATTTTACTTTTCTACGTTTTTTCAAATTTTGCTATTTTAAGCGGGGTTCCCGAGGGGAATTCCACTCTAGGGAAAAACGGCTATAACGTTGAATCCACTCAACCGATTAGAATGATTCCAACGTTATTCGATGCATCTCTTTATTACCTATCCAACGTGTTCATATGCGTAGTAGAAAGTATTTTAATGATTTTTTAATACAAATCCATCAATAAATTCGATAATCACTGATCAGATTTCAAATCTGATGGCATCACTCGATTTGTCTCATCAATACCTTTCCAACAATATATAAACTTCGTACTATAGTCTGTTCGAATCCAAAGATAATGTAATTGAAGAAACAATGATTTTCTTTACGGTACTGGATTTAACTCATCAATAACAGTGTATAAATTCGTCCTATAGTCTGTTCGACTTAAAAAAGAAACCAAAACTTTACGGCAGCAATGCAGAAGAAACCGCACGACACGTGACCTTGACATACTTAAATATGATTGGTTCTTGTCAGGGAAATTAGAAAAACTGACGTTATCGGAATTTCCAAATCTATTTTAAGGGGGGTTTCCCCGCTGACCTTGGAAAATTTCACGTGGCCTTGGGATTTCCACATGTCCTTGGTCTATTTATGACGTACTACGCTGTGATTAGTTACCTACTTACCGTTTCTAAGGGAATTCCACAAAATCTATTTTTAGATGAGTTAGATACGGCGAATCTTCTACTACTCCCAATGATGATAATGAATCTGTCTTAGTGATTTGGCGACCTTCTTCTTCCTAGACCCGAAGGCAATCCGCTTTCATGTAGCGGATTAGCATTCCATCTGTGGTATATTACAGGCCGTCTTAGATTAGGGTGATGAATGCCCTGGGGGTATGCAACAGTCCACCTCGAAATAGTTGAGGGACGCCCGCGTCTCGTGCCGTTTCATGGACGGATTTGTAGGTGCACCCTACACCCATTCGCCTGTGCCCGTTCGCGTCCCCTCAGCTGGCGTGAGTCTCTTCAAGACCGTACCGTTCTTAAAAACGCCTGCCAAGTATAAAATTTCTGGCGCCATCCTAGGAGGCAACAAAACCTTTCAGTTTTCTCGGATGAAAAATTGCACAGTACACACACACACAATGTATTTACTTCCATCGATATTTTTTGCGTAACACGCTGGAAAATCCGCAGTAAAGATTTCAAACAATTCATTTTTAATGCAAGTATGATCAATTAGTTTGAGAAATCATAAAATATAATTTGACCTCCCGACTCCAACGAGGAAAGTCGGTGGGTTTCTACGACAGTGCATAGTATTGTCTGAAACTGCCAGGCAATCATATACACGTGCGACGAATATCGATAACTGAGGCTAAAAAAATTGTTGACAAAACACTCTTTTGCATAAACTGTTAGGCTTAAAAATTCTGTTTTGTAGAGAACAGTCTTCAGCAGCAGCGGCAGCAGCCAGAAGGGAACAAGTTACTGCAAAACGACAGGTCTACACGCTCGAATAATCGACTTTCCCAAAGGAGAACACTTTTCCTCTCCCCGTGTGACCCTCTCTCTGGCATTAGAGAAAAATCGTTAATGAGAGCAGTTGCAAAGGCAGGCGACTCAACAACGTCATCACAGTTACAGTTGAAATCAGTCGGGCGAAAGAGCCGATAAATTCTGATAACTGACCGGTGAAATCCGATAAAAAGACATATAATAAAGCAATCGCAGTGCAATAGTCGGAAGGGGTGCCTCGGAAGACTGCTGGCCGCATTGAAATTCTTATACCCATAAACTTGGTTCACAAGTGTACATAATTTTGACAAGGCAGGCGCTCTAGTGGATTGCGTCTCCACACAACCACTCCAATCAAATCAAATAAAAGAGTCACACGCGTGCTTCTCTGCCCTAAGTAAACTGACAGCTAAACTACCTTCTGTACTTTTGTAGCAGATCAACCCTGATGACGTCTACGCATGAAACGAAACCACACCTCTCTTCACACTGATTAAACAAAAGGATATTCTACTGAAACAACACTGACGGCGCCAGATCTTGTATAGCCCCAATGCAAGAAAATAAGAACTAGGTCAACTAACAAAATTGTATTATTCATCCGACATTATAGATACGGTGTTATTCTTTATAACATATAAACAGTGTTTTAAAGTTCTTCACCGTGCACAGACAGAAAGCGGAGATTAAAAAGATGAATATTAGTCATGGTCGTGCGTAAATGCGTCTTCACCAACAATTACAGCTAGCTGAAAGTTCGCTCGTCTTCTGCAGATGATCTGGCAATAGGCCAGGAGATTTCTTAACAATCTGCCCAGATCGTAAAATGCTATTTCCAAACGAGGGCAGTTTACCATTGTCTTTATTACGGCTCATCATCATACGATTCGTTTGGCACAGTTCAATATTTAAATTGGAGGCTTTGCGAATTCATTCACGGTTTCAAAATTTAAAAAATGTCGTTTCCAGGAATGAATGCATCAGATACAGAAAGTATGCTGGTATTTTCTTGTCCGAATCTTCGGCTTAGCTCTCTGAAAGTCTTATCCAACACAGAATAGCAAATGTTCACCTGGACATGCTTTTCTCAACAGTTTTCTTGATGATCAGCACGTTGTCCAATGTTTGCAGTAACTACAGCATGTCATCAGCGGCCATCTTTGTTGGAATTTTTCCTTTTCGCTTTGAACATAATACATCACAATTGCGTTCATAATTTTCAGCTGCAACTTGTGCGATTGTGTAGAACTACTTACTCATTTCCTCAATTCTAATACTTTCCTCTTCTGTCACATGCAGTCGATTTGATGAAATAGATATATTAAGCAATTTTTACTAATATTATTATTGAAAATAACACATTGCCGTAAAAAATGGTTCACGCTCATTATAGCTTATCCAGCTATATGCAGTAAACAGGAGAGGGAAAATATATTCATCTACACCTATGACACATTCGTGCGCACTGCACATACCCACAGACACACACAGACGAACCTGGCAGTTTCATAGTTGGCTGGGTAAATGGGCATGAACAGGTTCAACATTTTTAATGCGTCCAAATTCGACTTGTCTCCGCTGTTTTGAGCAAGGCAAATACCCGGACGGAATTTCTCCCAGATTTCGGCCATGGCAGAATCGGGAAAGAAACTATAGGCGGCAGAGGAAGACATAAAAGACACATAGTAACATAGAAAAATACAGAGAATTCCGCTTGGGTGGGAAACGTTCCTATAGAGATTGGATCAATAGGAACAATATTGAAGTTGGATTTGAGAAGGTTGTTAGAGACCTAACGTTGCTGCTGGGTGCATCTTGCTTTCAATGACACTGTATTTCACGATCGCCAATACCCATGTGTATTATCGTGATTTCACCATTCAGTCTTCATCTCTTTTTGTTCTCCAGATATATTCCACTTTCACCTAATCTTTCACTTCAACTTGTCAGACATCGTCTACTTCAAGACTACCAAAAGGTACTTGTGTCCATCTTCACTTGCTTCTCTGTCCGTCTTTAAAGCTTAGCAGAGTTTAATTTCTAAAACTAAAAGTGAATCGGACCTGAACGTTGTTGTTGTTGTAGGCGACCCTTCTCCCAAAGCCACGTGCTAAGGGGGTCCGCCGCCCAGCTCCCCAGGCCAGTCAATCTCGGCCCCCCACTGCTTGAGCAGCGCCACCGCCCCCACGGGGTCCGTCCAGAGGGATCTCGGGGTAAGGGTTGTGGGAA
>JAUYWV010110951.1:0-12529 GCA_032274565.1 Nematoplana nigrocapitula
GTGAAAGTGTATTTTGAGAAGAAAGAAACGCGTCGTTTGAGGCTGGAAGAATCCATATGCACCAATTTCGAAGTTGTAAATTATATAGAAGCTTTAGACAGATTGATGGGGGACCGGACTAGGGCAGGGTTACTTAGGGTTAGGGTTAGGCATGTACCCTATTCTATTGCTCAGCAACGCGGGTACCCTCTGCTAGTAACTGAATAAATGACACAAATATCTGGCAGATATCCCGGAATTTAAATCATCCAATCAGAAATCAGATATTAAAATAATCCGGTGACGTCTGATGCTCTTAGATATCTCTATCATTATAATTATAATTTTTCAACATTCGAATTGAATTGTCAGCTTAAAAAGATTTCCACTTTTTTTCAAAATTTCAATTATCGCTTGTTAGAAAATGACCAAGAATCGCTGTCCAACTCAAAATAATTTACTCACGATGCGTTTCGATATTCATAAACAACTAAACCAATCTTAAATTCCTGAGAAAATCAACTTTGAACATACATACAGACATACAGACAGACCCTTTTATAGAGGTGCAAGGACGCACATAATCATTTTAGTTCCCAGCGTTACCTGAAAGATATAGTATCAGTCCAAACGAAACCTTCATTTAGTAATATAATACGCTCTAAAGTCAGAGTAGGAAGCATCCACACTTTCATTCCGGTGATAATAAGGGGTTCATAAAGGCAAATCACTAGGGGACAGCGTCACACCATTTGTCCACTTACCATCACGCCTGAGCTTCTCGAACAGTCGGTCGCGTTCGGACAGGATTATCGCCTCCATCTGCCTCGCGATGTTCTTGTAGGTTTGGATCAACCGGGTCACATCGTCGGCGTCAATCTGCATTTCCAATTTGGTCAACTCGTCCCGCTGTATCGACCGGAATGTCATCTGCTCGTCCACGTAGCAAGCCGGATCAACCGGTTCAAAGTTTTCGAACAAGTAGGCATCCCGCAAGCGATCTTCCAGCGCGACCAAATCCCGCCGTTGTTGGTCTCGCTGGATAGAGAAGGAGATGACTTGCCGCTAGCATTATGCACAGCATTATTCATTTAATTATATTAGTCAGAATTCGAGTTTGTCGGTAGTAGTATGTGACTGTGCGGCATAGGTAGTGGCGCACCCAAGGGAGGGGGGTCGAAGGGGGCTGACGCCCCCATCTCCCAATTTTATGATCTTTACGATCATATTGTCAAGTTTCTCGACGTCATGGTCAACCCACATCTCCATCCAGAATACAAAGCAGAATAATGGTGTTAGGATACAAATTCCCTAACGAAAGCTAACGGCTTACTTTCGTCAATAACCAACTTTGGTTTTATCATTTCCATAGTTATGACACACAAAACCATGAGCACTATCGAACCAGTCTCGATTAAGCTACAAAAAAGCGTGCAATCGACAACTTTCAAGCTTACAAACTGGTAAGCAACTAACGTTGGTTAAATAATCCATCAAACAAATAGTCAAACACATTAATTTATCTTTAACATTTTCAGCTTTGGCACTACTTCAGATTCACCGGGGCATGGTGATTGACAGATTTGAGGTTCTTCGAAAGTTTTGTATGGAAAAGCCAAGATAGATAACACATGGAATTTTGTCCGATGACTAGCTGTTATATTGATAACTTACAACTCTTTATTGTAACATTTTTACATATAACTGTCTATAGCTACAATACGTTAACAAATACCCAAAATACATGTGTATAATTTTCGGTGAAATTCAGCCATTTTATTACTTTCACAATTTTGTGACGCCCCCCTACACAAACGCCCCTCCCTTTAGAAATTCCTGGGTGCGCGCCTGATAGGAACATCCGTAGCATGCTTGGTATAATTCGGTGAGAAAAAATAGAACAAAAGAAATAGAAAGAAAGATATGAGAGAACACGACAGAAGAAATATGCCATGACAAAGTTCAGATAACACCACAGACTTCAATATAAATTCTTTGGATAACACTGATGCCAGATCTATTTTTAGACAACACACGAGGCTATTGACTATCATATCGCTTGTATAACACCTCGCTCGATCGATACAAAGATGCCAGGAGGTCGACCACCAGAAATGGATCTAGCATCTCACTTAGGGGGGGGGGGGGCACAACCCCAATTTGGCTCTATAATGTAGGCTTTTGAGGCAAAAATAGGCGCACCTTAGTAGTAAGGGTTTGGTCGACTTCATATCAAGTTAAAAATAGTAACAGGTTGATAGGGGAAATTACGTGGTTACTAGGGTAATTCCCTTGGTTGCTAGGTGAGTTCCGTGCAGTTTAGGTTTCAATTTGGGGACACACCAATAAAAGATTGAAAAAGAGGTAGAAAAACATACAGAGAAAATGTAATGAGAATAAATTGAGGAACAAAAGTAAGATGTGTAAAAATGAAAAGAAAATAAGAGTTTGCATGCACGCACACAAATGGCAGAGAATGTCTGTTGATAACAGAAATTATTTCTCGTTCTAAATCGACAGCATTAATGGGAAGAAAAAATGCTGAAATCCTGCGTCCAAAGTGCGTACGACTATATGGAAATTTGACAGTTTACTATATCTGCGTTTTTGGGGTTAGCAGACGCAGAGAAAATGAGTGAATACCCAATGTTCGGTTATTTTCATTGACAGCCAACAAAAGAGTTGTAAAGCAGTTTACAATGTAAGGATCAGGTAAAATTCATAATATTTTACTGCACTATGAAGTTTGAGTGCTCAAATGACATAAGAGTTTAATTAAAAATACCTTATCGCTCATCAGTCTCTCCTTCGAATTTCCCAAGTTCTTCAGCAGAGTGTTTTCCTCGCGACGTTTCACGCGGGACAGAATCTCCTCAATTTTTGTTTTGTGGTCCTCCACCTGTCCCATATATTCTGCGTGCTTCTCCAAGGAAATCTCTCCGTTTTTCCAATTGCGATCAATTGCGGACATTTGTTGGGCCACCAGTTTGGCCCGAATCCTGTACATGTGATCTTCCTCGAGCTCCTGTCAGAGGGATACAAATTTGAGGCCATCGGAGTATTAGAAGAAGAGTAAGATGGAATGGAAAACACTATACGACAAAGACTGGAACGCCCAATGAGGCATCCTCGTCCCTCCTTCGGCACACAAAGTTTTTACTAAAATAAAGAAAAAAGATCCTGTTGTTGTCGAACTCAGAAGACATAATTCACTCACGGCGGGTGTCAAACGCACAATCTTTGCTAATTAGAAGGTAGAAGCCTCATCCATTAGGCCACGTCAAGTAAAAAACAACTAAGACCACTAGTCTTACTGCGGTTGCAAAATTGACAATTAACTGGGTTGTTACAATTAAAGCATAGACAATAAAATAATAGAAAAATGTTGATCTGATACTGACGGAATTAACGCATCATTTTATTTTATCATCTAAATAAAAATAATTGAGACTTTGTAACGTGTTCAACAGAGTAAACATTTTATTCGATAATTAAATTCAGTGAAATTAATCTCTGCTGGCAACTGTATCATCAGGGTGTTCCAAAAGTATCTTTATATTTTGTTTTCCTACAAATCTGGTTCCAGGAAAATTCCCACTGTGTACTATCATCTCCGCTGCACAGTCGATTACATTGTCTGACCAAGCGGCTTCATAGGACCTGTTTTTTGTTCGATACAAGTATGAATGACGCTACAAGAGATGGAGGAGTTTCAAAATGGATCTCTACCTTGGCAACAAGACGGCGCGTCACCTCACTGGTATACACCAGTACGAGATTAATGGATCAGATCTTCAACGGTTGATGATTGGGACGAAACTGCCAACGCTATATGCTCCGTTTCACTTCTAGCATTTCATTAAGGAGCACAGGTACTGAAAGTAATCTACTGATTACAGATTTTGTCCATTAATTTAAATTATTGCTGTAGAATCTAATCGGTTTGACAGTTCACTCAGCTCTGTCCCAGTTACTGCTATATCAAGTCGATACCATCGTGAAATCTGAGATATCTGAGCACTCTTCCGCCTCTTGACAGTACCGTTAAAGTCGTCCAATGCATCCATTATAATTTTCTCAAGGTTACGATCGAATAATCCTGGTGAGAGTAAGCAGCCTTGTTGCACACCGCCATTTCTCTTAAACCACTCTAACATTCGACTATATTGTTTACAACTGCTCATTTCATATAATGTCCTTACTAAGTTGACAAAATGAACTAATACATACATATTGTGTTCATTCATACACACAATTCACTGAAAAACACTTCTTTCTGCACTAGAAAACGTACGACTCTTTAAACCAATGGCGTAGATAGAAGTAGTTAAGGTGCTCCGTCCTCCCAGCGAGAATTTTCTGTCCGAAATTTGAGTGGATGTTGAAAATGCATTTAGAAAACTACGCACTGAGTGAAGAAACTCAAAGAGTACTACACTATAGTAAATAAATTTTGGTAATTCAGATAACGACGCAATTCGCATCGCGTAAATGTTTGTGGTTGTTTGAAGTTTTCCGGATGTACAGCAGGAATTCTCAGGTTCGTTATCTAGGCGCGATTTGAGAATCAAACGCCACAATCATTCTCACAAAGTGCCTCAACAGAATCACTGTCTGCGTCATTCAGCTGCCAACAACAATAATTTGGTTTCCACACTCAAACAATGCAGTAACCAATTGCATTTCCCACAAACACCCTTCAAGGTGCGGCTTTAAGCAAAATCGAGAATGCATGCAAACAGCTTAGTGAGGCAGCAAACAATAGACCGCAGGTCACTTCTCAGTGACTGATGATTATAGACCGTAACTTAAGTGGATTTCTATGTGACTCTTCAGTTCAGGGACTATACCGCTGCGTGTCCATCGTTCTGAAACGATTGAAGATATACAAAATTCTGATGAGTTTAAGCTGTTGCTCAGTTAAATTAGATCCCAGTAAAGCCAAAAAGGGTAAGAACATTTCTCCAGACATTCGAAATGTAATAGTTAGATAAAATGCGGAGCATTTACTAAATGATTCTATTGCATTGTGTAGTCGACATTACACAAGATATTTCCTATGCAGATCAATTGGCATCTGCCGTCAAGTACGTTTTGCACGAGTCTCCCGTAAACCGGTTTTGGTGCTTCGCTATGATGGAGCTTTCAGAAACAAGATTGTTTCGCAGTCACTGAAAGTAGATATGAGTAGAAACATTTGTGGTCAAGTCATGGGTGGTTGATGAGCAATGTCTGCTCAGCATGGAGGTTTACAAGCATTCATACGAGAGCTGTCTCTCCAACACCTGTTTCCATTCACTGCATGCACAGCGAATCGCCTGAATTGTCTTGCGAAAGCTGCTACTACCTGTGTACCTCGGAAGTGATTTGTTTGAAGTGTTTGAATATCTGTGCCATTCCTCACTAATCCTCACATTTTAATAGACCCAAGAAGATACCCGTTTTTCTCGTTTTCTAATTCAACATGTAAGGAGTCTGGCTCGTCCAATCGGGAATCTTCGCGTGATTTTTGTCAAATTCTGTGTGAGTGTTGGCATGTTCAAACACGGTACACTTTCTTCGTCCGTCCAATCATATTTACAAATTTACCTGTAATTGTGGCAGTAATTACATTGGACGTACGAAGCTTCCAGAATGCGCGATCACTTTCCATGGTGGTTGATGAACTCTGGTGCAGATAGTTGTCGGTCTAGATCTAGCCCTATTCACGGCAGTGCGATTGCTAGACATGTGTCGATTTGTACTAGTTTCTATCTATCCAAGCCGGTCAGTAATCCATGCCAAGTTGTTTGCACTACAAGTTGTGTATATTACGGGCTTCCGGCCTTTGTTGTATGTGCAAAAACAGTTTGTTTTCAACAAGATTGTCGCCTGCTCATTTCAGCCTTTAATTTCGGTTCTGTTTATTGACAAAAGCGTCAGAAAGACTTCAGAGATTAAATCCACATCTGCCGATGAATAGGTTTAGCCTTTATACAGTATATAAACTTAACTAAGTCAACAAGTGACTCACATTACTAGTCCAATATAAGAATGAATCAGCCATATGGGAAATGTCTGAGATGCCTAAATCCCTTTCTGTTACATAGTGGACAGCTAGGCCCAGTTCAGTAAAACATGTTTGAGACAGTTTGAAAAGTTACATCGATGCCCTAAAAGCACTTGTCTACTTGATTCTAAAGGCATGTCCCAGGCATCAGGTTTGTTAAGCAGAATTCACAAGTTTGAAATGTCTTGTTTTGTGGGGTATATTTGTTATATGTTTTCGTCATAGCTAAAGCATTAGCATACAAAGTTCAATGTCCATCCCTAAATATCATCAGCATGGCAAGTCATGTGATTGCCAATTGCGTTTCCCACTCTGTCTAGGAACAGGCATCGGGGGAAAATCGTTTCGAAAGCATTTAAAAAAGACTCGTGTCAAACATTCAAGGTGTACTCCTGAGTTTGAGCAGTCCACTGTTAGTAGAAGGACAAGGTTCTTTAGAGAAGGTCCATCTGATGAAACATTGACTGACCGAAAGAAAAAGCTCACAGTGTAAGTGTCCTGTGTTGTTATCGATAACAATATTGCACATCAAACGACGAATATCGAGGATTATTCAATGCTATTCGTTTTCTTCTGCCAGCCGCACCATGTGTTTCGACTGGAAACCTGAATCTTAGAAAGATCTACTTGTGCTTCTGAAATAATTAAATGCCTTCTACACATCTGATGTATACTCTGCTGCTTTGACTTAAAAGAAATACAACAATCTCGACGCTCTGAAAATTTGGAAAGCGTTCCTGTAGTTCATGAAGACCTGATAAAAGTCCATATTTTATCTATGTGACGAATCTTTTGAAGCTTTCGCTTACGTCGGTTCACGACGTAACAGTTTTCACATATATTAAGCTCGTGTGAAGTCATAATTGCCTTCAACTACGATAGAAGACCGCCTCTTTGATATGTCATTTATAGAGGTCTCAACTAAGAAGTCTTCGCAGCAAATAAAACAGTTCGAAAACTTTAGGATCCGTTTCTCCGACGTAAATCTACTTCAAATTTAAAGTTTTAAAAGCGCTGTTAGCCGGCTTCCGACCGCAGGAAGGGCTAACAAGTGAGAGAAGTATGGAGTATCTAACACGACTTAAGCAAAGATAAAAAGGTGTGGTCGCAACGAACAAAACTTTAATAACACTACACAGCCCACCTAGGGCGACACGCAACAAATAGGTCAGCTATAAACTGGGCACAAAAACACAACTCTGCTCCCTAACTCTCTCTGGTAACAACAACAAAAACGACCTAAGAAGAGGTTGCCGTGTCAGTACTCACAGTCACAGAATAATAATAAAGGAGGTCCACAGCACTGGTATCTGTCCGCAAGATCGTGGGGGTAATCGTGGCACCAAGGTGGTGTGATCGGACCCCCCTAACCGATTTGCAGACCGATAACCACGCCGGCCTAGGAGCCCTGACAAAAGGATGACCAAGGCTGGTCAACAGTTCGCGTCGCACTGAGAATCCTCTTCTCGCGTCGAAACTCCTGGGGACCAAGTTAACCCCTCGTCCCAGTACCAGCGAACAGCAGGAGGTACACGTGAGTTCTCGTCCGAACTCCTGGGGACCACGTTAACCCCTTCGACCAAAAGCGACCAGGCGAAGAAACAAGAAGGACACACAGTCCTTCACTCGTGACTACCAGCGGTCCTGGCAGTTAAACTTGTTCACCTCTCTGCCACAATCTATACCGTATCAAACTACTCTCCGTCTCTATATGTCTGTGTGTGTGTGTGTGTGTGTTCGGCAGAATGCCGGCCTACTTAAGTACAAATCAAACTACACAAGAAAACTCTTAACCAACTGAACATCAGTCTGAATTCAAAAATCAATACCGCCATACCGGCGCAAACAAACTGAACATAGCTTCAGCACTCAACTGAGAAAATAGCTGGCTGACAGCTCACCGCTAACGAAACGAAATACACAGACCAGCACAAAGTGCCAACAATATATATGCACGATTTGAATTTGAAAAGCCCAAGTTGAAATACTTTAAAAAAGTGTAGTTTACATAGTGTGAATGTATAATTTGGAGTCAACATTTTTTGCATCTGATCAAACTACTTTTTGAAGCAACTTGTCCAGTGATCAGCAGGAATCAGATTGAGTTGAATACAGCCACATGATATTAAAAAACGACTACCTCTGAGGGCCTTCTTGTCTTTGGGAAAAATAAAAAATAGTTCGTCTTCCAAGGATCTTCGCCCACAAAAAATATTGGAATCATCTGCAAACAATACTCTTCTATGGTGATTCATTGCCTTTATAAATTTTTGTGTAAACAATACTGAGCTTTTGAACCATTTTCCTATAATCATAATATACCATAGCACGCAGATATTTTGATGTTAAATTCAGGAATTGATAAAACAATGAAATAGAGTAGTGTGCATAAAGTTTAGCCACCTCCTTTATTTGTCAATCAAAATAATAGGAAAAGGTTATATATTATATATATATACATTTACGAAGACGAAAGATAAAAAGAAGGACAATAAGAACACTGGTTAACATTGCTTTATTACGACATGTTTCGGTTATTCAATAACCATCGTCAGGCTGAAACGTAAACACAATACTGAAAATACGGTTTTATCTTTCGTCTTCGTAAATTTTCTCTCCAATAATGTTGATTTTGTCTTTCTTCATATCTTCTACGTTCTCCAACTTGCCTTGCCGTCTTGTTGCATAGTTCACATATTACAAGTTCCAATCCATAATTCGTGTTTAGTATTTAAGTGACCTGAGGTAACCCAGTGATTCTTAGCACCTCCTGCCCCTTGAAGGATTGAACCGCTACCGTGGCCCAAGTTCAAAGAGCCGCTAGGGACTAGGGGTCGTTTACTTTGATTGTACGCCATAAATATCTCTTGGAAACTATAGTGACGGTTGTTTCTCGTTGCCTTCCGCCTGTTGATATACCATTTGACAGTAAATTAGCTCCAGTTTCAAATTTTCTGCCGTGTTTTAACATTGGACTTTGTCTCCTCAGTTGGGTCTAAGTAAAAGTACATTCTTGTGTTAGTGTTTGGTTTATTTTGTAATTTATTTTCAGTATTGTGTTCACATTTCAGCCTGACGATGGTTATTGAATAACCGAAACATGTCGCTCAATAAATAATTACATATTGCCAGTTTTCTTTTAGTCTTTCTTACTTTTTATCTTTTGTCTACTTAAATTTTCATTGCCATTCTTATTTCACTTTTTAATATGTTTTTAAATCCAGACCTGTCTTTTTATAGTACTTCCATATTGTAAGCATCGTACAGCTAAACAAGGTTGTAGACTTAAATTTATTTTTTCTAGTCTAAGTGTAATGAGGCTATAGAAGATGACGGAGTTGACACAAATGAGGTTGGAATAGATTAAAAAATATCAGGTGCATCGATTTTGTTCAAAATGGTTGAAAAACGTTTCGCGGTGAAGGACGGAACTCCAAAACTGTCAAAATTGTATTTTTTATCTTATGAATCAGAAAGAAAAATGAAGATAACTAAGTAATCCTAACGATGTCCTATATGGGTACCTCAAGACAGCGTCTTTGGTCATCTTCTATTTGGGAGATACTAAAGAAACTATACAGTATGCTAGAGCTATTCTAGAACGACAACAGTAAATCAGTTTGTATCACCGCATGGAGTATCTAGGATGAAATGGCCGCAAGTGAAACGAACAAAGGATTGTGACGTTTTGGAAAATACTCCATAGAAAAAATGAAAGCTAATAAACTTAAGTTATTAAATCAGTGGAGAAAAGTTAGAATATAATAAAGTTATTCGTATTTATCCTGGACGAAAACTTGACATGGCTATAACGACGCGAAGCTGCATCAAAAAGAACATACGGTTGAGCAACACGAGATCTCACTTTGACGCGTATTTTCGGATGAAGGCGATCTCTCTTCCACACGACTTAATTGTCAAACCCTCGCGGAGAGCCTATCACAGAGCAGCTCGTGTGGCGGCTGGGACATGTCGATCTGAACCTGGAAGTCTTAGAGTGATAATTACTCGAAGAATGAAAAGGGAAAACTAGAGAATGGTTGTGAAAAAGTCTGGTCAGATGGAATATCATCTGCACTTCGTTAGTTGATACCCCCTAACAATAAGGGAAGGATAAACAGACGATGAGAAAAGAGAGAGAACCTCGCATTAGCTCAAGGGAAGAGTTTAATCCTCACGATTGAAGATTGTAAACACTGCATTGAGATTCTGCCCCCCACAAAAAACTTTTAATAACTTTTAATAGCCCGCTTATATACGCTGTCCAGTTTTACCTTAAGTAACCTCAATATTTCTACTCCAATGCTGTACATGGACTATTTCATGTAAACTGGGTTTTACATGAATAAATAAATAGATCAACTGCCTAGATGGCAGCTTTCTATATTAATAGTTTTTTACATGACAGTCAAACTTCAACGTTAATTGAGAAATTCTTGATATTCCGAATGATTACCATTTTGGGAAATTGAAATGACCGGAGACTCGTTGCAATAATATTTGAAGATGTCACGACAAAGGAGACTGTTGTCAGTAATTTTTTGGGGGCTTCAACTTGAAGTAACACAGTTGATGCTACAAAATATAACAATTTATTTTGCTGTTATAAACATTCCAGTTATTTGGCAACTGTTGACATTATTACTGTATATCGCCATATGTGCAAAATCAATTTAATTCTATGGCAATATGAATCTATTTATGGATCACTACTTCGAAATTTTGACTAAAATTAATTTAGTTGTATACGAAAAAGATTATCGCTCCATTTGAAAATTAAATGTGTGCTTTGATACACGGGATATATTAAAATACTAAAATAGATAGTTTATTTATTTTTTTGGTAGTTGAGACGGGTGTGCATGTGTTAGTAGTAGTGTTTAAAATAGTATTTTGAAGATATTTTGTCAATTTCAGACATGATCGAAATAACGGTGAACGACCGATTAGGAAAGAAGGTGCGTGTTAAATGCAATCCTTCAGACACCATTGGCGATCTGAAGAAATTAATTGCTGCTCAAACTGGTACCCGATGGGAGAAGATTGTACTAAAAAAGTGGTACACAATTTTCAAAAATCACATAACACTGGACGATTATGAAATTCACGATGGTATGAATTTGGAACTTTATTATCAGTAATATATCACTTTCCTTGTTGTCTGTACATATTTCCAACATTACTAAAAGCAAATAGACGAATATTCATCTATTTGGAAATGTATATTCACAATACATATGTGTACTTTATAAAAAATACAAGCTGCTTTTCACGGTGTTTAAATCCATTATTTGTTGTTATTTTTTATACATGTGTTTTTTATTGGGAGTACAGTATAAATTAGCCTTCTTTGTAATGTGTAGTTAGATCGATTGCGATTATTGCGTTACCTGTACTGCATTTTTCCAAAGGTTTTCTTACACAACTGAGTTTAATACAACAAAAGACGTAACGAGACATATGAGATATGACAATTCAATGACATTAGTCATTGAAGCGGAAATACAAAACATGGCACACGAGAGTTTCATGAAATAGAATATTTTATCGTTAATGCAAACAAGGAAGAATATTGTTTAAAATGTGACCGCGTTCTGCAGCTTTTGTGAGCAGTTTCATAGCAGCAGTAGTTCGCCGAATGGATAGAAATGGAAGCTAGCTGCAGGAGCATGACTGGTCTTAACAAATAAATCGGTGAAAACGTTTTTGGACACTCAATTCTGGTAACTGTTTTTCTGCATTCTAACGAAGGCAGCAGAACCGTACTCAAGAATACTGCGAACAAAAAGCACAGTATATTTTCTTCAGTTTGTCTTTACTGAGTATGGGACGAAGCATTCGGAAAGCATAAATTTTCTTAGATACACATTTCTATGACGATATAGCAGTTCTCTGCATTTTAATCTATTCAAAATATTCATTTCCTGCACGCTTTATTTTAAACGATTTAATCAATAATTACAACGAAAGTTTAAAATCTTACATGAATATTTTACAAGTAAAACGATAAACTGACTCCCTTCTCGATAACTGCAGTAGGCCTAGGAAGCGCTTCGCTTGCTGCATCTGTTGCAGGTCCAGTAGGCGTCATGACGGATGCATGAGTGGCGACACTATATAGTCCAGTAGAATTTAAGAAAAGCATGTTTTATGGTTGATTCTGGTACTATGGGATGACCTGAGCACAAATCAGCCGGTGCCACTTGCACTCTTGGGGAAAAGTTTTTATTGGTCAAAGCAAAATGGTCGCCGGTCATAAATACCCCATAACTTCCTTATTAGTGATGCTAGAAAGTTAATCTTAATTGGTGCCTACACCCATGTTTTCAGTGTCAATGAAGCCATTTATAATGTTAAATTTAATTAACACAACCCCATCCCGGCCCTGCCCTCCACCTCCCAGGCTGTAAATCAACCTATAAGACGATCTTGCAGTAAATAGTAACCTGTTATAAAATAAAATACTGTAACTGTATGCTGCATTCCAATTTATTTTAGCAG
>JAUYWV010110962.1:0-12529 GCA_032274565.1 Nematoplana nigrocapitula
GGGTGGATATTAGTGAATTCTATTTCATTGTTAATACACAATGAACCACCAACACGCACTATAATATTCAGACACTCCGTACTTATTATTATATAGTTAATTATGTCGATTAAAATTAAAAAATTGAAAAAAAATCACTTTTTTCGATGTACTTTAAAAATTAAATTAGCTGTAACATTTTTATTTTTTATAAGTTTTTTTAAATGCACAGTCATCTGTAGATCATTTTGATTTAATTAAGTGCCAATTTTCATCACTATAGTACACTCCTAAAGTAGATTTCATCAGGGGGACGAATCAGCTCCCCCGGTACCTGGCTACGTTAAATAGCCCGGTACTGATAAGGTTTAGAGATACAGACGCTCAGGAGGAGATCGTTCGCAGGTTATAAGATCAGACTTGACTGAACATGGGGTCTGATTCCTTTGTCTGTAGACGACGACCATGGCCGATGCTGTTTCTCTTTATGGTGACTGCTGGGTGGCGTTTAGTCTGACGGTAATGAGTTAGTACTTTAATTTATACAAAACAAGATCATCAGTTAGTTTGTTAGAGACATTCTGGAACAGCCAGAAATTTTTTGATATGTAATTATCGAAACAACACGATCTTATGATAGAAATAACAACATTCAGAAGAAGGTAGTATGTGGAGATATAAATATGTCCAATAAGGAACAGAGCATTCGACAACGATTTAGTTAACACTAATTTTAAACCGAAATATATATCGTCGTGATAACAACCTTAAAAACTCATTCTATATTTAAAAAATAATATTATAAAGTCACCCTTTTGTAGTTTGTTTTTCTTCCTTACAATCTTCAATCGATAGTTTTGCGGAAAATTCGACTGAGTGTTTATTAATGTAGAGGGTTTATATTTTATCATTGATTTTTTGCAATAAAAGTTTGCATTTTCTTTTTGTACCAGTTTAATATGCGTTGTCTGCATTATAAGCACATATGATGAATGGAAGCTATTCGCCTTTTCAGCACTGTCAGGATCTTCAAAAACTACTGTGTGTAACTTTGGATCAAGTGATCAGACCTCTTAGGAAAGAGTTAAAGTATCGGAATAGTCATTCTGATATTTTGGATCTTGAAATAACTGATGCAGAGGTAATTTACTTATATATAAATGTTTAAAAGTATTTTGAATTGTTCAAAGTTTTTCAACTTTATTCATAATTAAGGATTTAAGCAATTTATAAATAAAATTTAAAGGAAAATACAAATTCAGTACAACCATTTTCTAAAAACAATTACTCAATAGTGCTAAATATTTTATATTAAAATATCATAATTTAAACAAATAAAATTGGTTTATATATGTACATTTTTATATATGTTGGTGACCAGTTGTGCATATGTTGACAACTGAACTGGGCCGACCAGTTCTGCACAGGGTCAGTTGTGATGTTGACAACTAGTTAGTCTAGTTGTGCACAATTATGATGTTGACAACTGGTTGGTCCAGTTGTGCACAATTAAAAATACTAATTTGGATCTCTAAATATAGTCGCATTAATATTGAATAACTTGTAATTGTACTTTTTATTCTTAAACAAATTTGTAATCTGCCTATATTTCTTAAATTAGAATCATTTAAACTATATTTTTATTCTTGTATGTTATTTCATATTGAAGTTATTAATATTAGATATACATTTGTAGTATTAAATGCCTCATACTAAAAACTCTGGTATACTATAAAATTAATGAAAAATGGTAAGGTTATTAGAAAAGACATTAAAGCAAAATTACTTAAATCAATGGGAAATGCAGGTATAAGAGTACTACACAAGTTGTGCAATGTAATTTATGGAACTAGGAGTATACTAAAAGATTAGAAGACATCAGTCTTCACCACTATCCAAAAGAAACTAGGAACATTGAAGTGTGGATAACACAGTACAATCAGCATCATGAGCCAAATGTCAAAACTCCTCTGGAAAATAGTCCTTGAAAGGATCAAAAGTGAAATAAACGAAAATCTTAATGACAAACAATATGGATTTAGAAATGGAAGAGGCACTCAAGAAGCTATCTTCATTCTGTCTATATTATGTGAATGTTCAATAGAAATGCAACAGAGAGTTGAATACAATCACAAGACCTTAGAAAGTGGAAAAACATGATCTCTAACCTCCGTAACAAGTAGGAACACCATTGAAAACCATCACCCTGACAACCAATGATAGTCTCCCCCTAGCAGACATTGTCCTCTAGATGGACGGGTCCACCAGTGAAGGCATTTCTAACGGTAGTGCGGGCATCTTCCTCCAGGTATGGAATGAGGCCCCAAAGTGGCTAACCTTCCCCACCGGCCACGTCGCCTCTTCCTTCAGGGTGGAGGCTGTTGCCTATTTCCGTGGGCTGGAGGCCGTTCTCTACCTTCCAAACCTTCCGGCTCTTGGGGCGATCCGCCTCCTTTTGGACTCCCAGTCACTAATTACCAGGCTCTCTGGTGGCCACTGCATCCAGTCCAATCCCACATGCTGCTGCATCTGGACCACCCTACTCAGACTAGGCAAATCCCACAGAGTGGATGTCCAGTGGGTGCCTGGCCACTGTAGGATTGGTGGCAGACACCCAGACCAGGTTGGGGCCTCCATGCCTTAGGTAGGGCTGCAATTGCCCGTTCATCCCGGCTCTGACAGAAGGTATCTGGCAACCCCCCAACTGGACCGACAAGTTGTCAACATCACAAATTGTGCACAACTGGTCAGCCCAATTGTCAACATGTGCTCAACTGGTCAGTGTGCACAACTGGTCACCAACATATACATTTTACTAAAAAGTATTAACTTTCAAATTTTTTAATATCAATATATATACTAAGTAAAGTTTTATTTTTAACTAATATAAACATAAAATACTCGTCTATTCACAAGATAGCGATTCACAAGACATTGATCCTCCCTAGACAGCCAACTAGAAAGGTGTAAACTTATAATTTGCTACCTAGTGCACCATGTTTGATCCCAAAAACCATAGAAATGATACTTTAAAAGATAGGCCTATAATTTCTACATGTAGCTCCACAGTAAGATGACTTACATTATGAATTACCAAAATCCTGAATCCTTTGGTCAAACAATATATGAGTGCACACCTTGCATCTATGTCTAATTTTATTAGGTCACTTGAAGAATATGTTATGTCAACAGATTATAATTTTTATTAATTGATATAGAGAACTTATATGGAAGCATACTACTAGATGACAAAGGTAAATGGTTCCAGTCTAATATCTGTGGTAAGTGCCTTTTATATTCAGAAAAACAACTCTTTATCCAGTAACCTAAATAAATAAGATTTTGTGAGTTTACTATAAATCTACCTCCTTAAAGATAGATATCTATTCAATAGCAAGGTAATAAAGCAAGTAAGTGGTATTATCATAGCAGGCCTATACCCAGGCCCAGGGAGGGTTTGTCAGGTTTGATGACCCCCCTCCCACAAGATGCAGAGTTTTGCTCAAAAAAAGTTTAAAAAATTATATTGTCAGAATTTGGAATATTGACTTATCTCAACAAGTCTGTTCAAGTGACAATATTCTGAGCTCAATCCGACTTAAAAAAAGCTTACAAAATTATTTTGACACAGTTCTAAAGTGACAGAAATTACATATAATGGTTGTTACAGCATTATTAATTACCTAGGCAATAATGCCCATTAGTACGCAATCCTATAGGGGCTCCTTTCTTTTCCGGGTAATTGGTCCCAAGAGATGCAGCATTTATCTTGCCAGGACAGCATGTATGCATAGCCCACCTGACTACATAGTGCCTCTGGAATAAATTTATTTCAGTCATGGACATATTCCCAGCAATGCTGTGAAATTTTGGAATCCTTGTTATGAAATCGTAAAATTTATTGATTTTAATTATAAATCAGCCTTTTTGGTTAATAATTTACATATTTTTCTCCAATTCATGCTGTGAAATTCACAACAAAAATTATTTTCTGAGAACATGTCCTCCAAAACAGTATTTTATTCCAAAGGGGACATAGTGTCGATCTCCAATGGGTTCCAGGACACTGCAGCCTCTATGAGAGGTCGGAACATTGACACGTCCTCTTGAATGGGAATCACAAACAACAGTAGAGAGCTTCCTCAAAATATCTTACTACCATACTAACCTACAATTAGTTGTTATGATGATATGGATCCATTTTAGTACTAGAGGTTCATATAAAAATACAAAGGGATGTTTCCCCGAAGGTAATTTCCATGATTTTGACCTACTTATTATATAGTGTTCTGATTGGTACACATCAGCAATAAATTTGACATACTTATGATGTTTAGCTCTATCAACCAAAACTAGGTTATTATTGTTGTTGCTCCTGGTCAAGCTAATGAGTGATGCCAGCACCCAGGTCAGGTGGCTCAGGCCCCAAAATCTTCTTTGTTCTTTCAAAAAGTGGGCTATTTTCTCATCGTCTGGTAGGTCCTGCTCCACCTAAGACCTCATAGTATGGGTCCATTCCCATCTGGGGTAAAGCATCATCAGGTGCCTCGTTGTCTCCCTCTCCTCCTCACACTCCTAGCATCTTCCTGTCACCCCTCTGAAGTCTCGGTCTTTTCTAGCCCAATGTGGTAACTGTAGCTTTTCACCAGGCAGATGTGACCTGTCCTGATCTGGTGGACTGTGGCCGCTAGATGTTGGAGTCTCGTGGGTTCCAGTCACTTTTCCTTCCAAATGCTCTTCTTCCAAACCTCTTGCTTGTCTCTGGCCCACCTTCTCCTCTCTTCCCTCTTGCAATGGCTGGCAGTGGTTGCTCTATCTGAACTGCTATTCCTTACTGGTGTAGTTCTGACCCCTGCTTCGCCATCTCACCTGCCTCTTCATTCCCGCTGGACCCTTTGCAGTTCAATCCTCCTGTTCTGCGCATTTCTTCAAATGTTTTCAAGATGCTGCTACCTGTTCTGCACTCCTGCTCCAATGGCCCTCTCTGCAGATTCTGAACTGCAGCTTGTGAATCCAGATAGATTCAGACCAGTTTACCTCCATAGTTATCTTTCACCATCTCGAGCGCCCTCTCCACACATTTCATCTCTGCTCGTGTGCTCGAGCTCCATTCTCCCACATCTTCCATCTTTCTCTTCTTGCCCTCCTCCATGATCACCATCCCCACTCTGCCATTGCGCAGCGCAGGCCCTAATTAGCTGATCCATCTGTCCAACATTCGATCTGTGCAGTCTCTAGCCCTCTGACGTACACTTCTGTAGCTGTATTCCTGCTCTCCTCACTGTTGTTTCTGTTAATCTGCCTTCCCATTTCCAGTTGGAACTTCACCACCCATGGTGGGTGCTCAGTGAACTCCAGCATGTTCTCTCTTTTTCTGATGCCAACTCTTTCGGCAATCTCTTTCCCGACCTCCCTCCACCCTTGCTTGGTTTTGGAGATACTTTGTATTTGGCCATTCGGCTATTTCTATAAGTGGCTCACCTTTTCTCATCCTGATCACTCTTTCGAAGAACCTGCTTGGACTGACGTTCTTGACAACTTCGATAGGGTCCAGCCCAGCTTCAGTCAACAGTGCTTCCTTGGCAGTTGATTTAGTGAACCCCATAACCATTCACCAAATTAGGTTGTTGCTAGCTTTGGAGGCTGCCTAAGTCATGCTACTATCATCTTTTTTCATGCCTATATAGGTTAGTTCCACTTCATCTATTTACGAACCTCCCCACTAGAAAATCTGGTTACAGGCTTGCATAGGTAATTACGCTGCACCAACCCTTAGCAAATATATTCATGAATTATATCAAAAGACAAATTCTGGTGAACTAACCATTAATAGATTTCTGGAATGCTACATCGACAACATCTTTTTCATTAGTACTACTAATAGTAGTAATATTTTGCAGGTAGCAAATTCAATCCATCTCCAAATCAAGTTCATACTAGAAAATCCAGTAAACAATCGTATTCCATTCCTGGATACCCTTGTTTACATCATCTATAAGTTTGAATTCTTTATTAAATCTATTCATAGTGGTACTTGTGTTCTAACTCGTGGGTCTCCCCACCTCGTATAAGAAACCCTAATCATTTAAAAAACTATTTCTATAAAAATATATTGCCTTCCCCGAACATAAGGAAACTGGCTCTATAAAAAATTAGAAACAACAGCTACAGTGACAATACCATTTAAAATATTAGAAGATCTATCCTATCAATATTGGGACGTCTAAATCAACCAGAGCTGATCCAATCACTTCTAAAGATACCATTGTTGAAATAGGATATTAGTTTAAAAAAACTCTAAAAAATAAATTTATTACAAAACATGGTTATATAATAATATTTTCAAAAACATTGAAATATACATTAAACATTGATATTTAATTTTAAAAAACTATTTATTTTATTATTCTAGTATTTAATCAACAGATAATAATCCAAGGCTATTAGTCACAATATATAAAATGTATCAGTATCTAACACCTAAAAGATATTTTGATTATTTATTCTAAACATTTTTTTATAATTCATTTCAAATTTTATCCAAAAAAATACTTTACCTATGAATTAGTTAATATACATATTAATAAAAAGCTTCAAATATTATAATTTAAATATTTTGTTCTTGTCTTATGAAAAATAATAATATTATTTTAAATTAATATATCAGAAAAATTAAATATTTATTTATAGTATGTCATATATATATATATATAGACCTAAGGCTAGTCTTTTTTCTATTATACTAGCTAGTATACTTAGATTAAAAGGGTTATTAAAAGCTTATCTTATCTTATATATATTTGTCAAGTTGTCTGTTTGTTTGTGTGTGTGTGTGTGTTCTGGGTGGGTGGCTGAACCGTTGGTGCCAGCAACCCGAAACTTTGTATGGGTGACCCCCTCAACTCTGCGGGTAACATGGGGGGGGGGGGAGGTCGGGGTCGAAGTCAATGAGGCTAAAAACGGTGTGAAATGGCCGTTTCAGGGGCAGAAGGAAACCTGCCACAGAAAATTTCATAAAACAAATGTTGCAGGGCACCCCCGAAAATGGGGGACTGGACTAGGGCAGGGTTAGGGTGAAGCCTATTCTATTGCCCAGCAACGTGGGTATCCTCTGCTAATAATATATTAAAAAACAAACAATTAATGATATAAAATTTAGCTAGTTTAATCTAGAGGTCAAGTCAACCTCAGTACTAAAGACTACTACTAGTAGTATGTATTCTAGTATAACTTATTGCATGGTTGGGTGGTAGGTGACTAAACCCTCTCCCTCACCCCTGCAAGACTAAAATAAGACTTATCAAAGGAAGATGAGCTTATTTAGCACCAAGCACATCCACCCATACCTAGTGTTATAGGTTAATAGTAAGCAAGAGCATTCAACAATTCAACATAAACACCATTTCCTAAAGGTTGGCATGGCAGTACCTGCCTATAGTCGAAAGAAAGGTACAACCCCTCAGAAGGATAGGCAAAGGCTTGATATCCATCATGATGGTCCTTCCAGTCTGTGGTTTAGTAGTTAGAATGTAGGACAGATATTTGGAAATAGTATGGAAGTGGCTTTGGAAGAGAGGTCATCTATTGCCTATAGGAGTCAAGATGGAAAAGAGGGAGTGCTAGATTTGTTAAAGTAGCTAGACAGAAATACAAATTTTGGTGGTTAAGTGGTGAATGAAGGCAGTGCAGGAGTGGGAGTCATGATAAAAGAGGAGTTGGCTAGGAGTGTTATAGAGTCAGAGAAGAGTGAGTCACATATTAGTGGAGTTAGTTCTGGCATATAGGAAGCAGCTCATCTGCCTGGTCTGTGCTTATGCCTCATAGATGACCAGATCAGATGCTGAGAAACAGGATTTCTACAACCTGCTAGGTAGTGAAGTTGAGACCAACAGGACCCACAGGTTACTACTTGATGCTGCCAACTTCAATAGTTAGGTGTGTAGGGAAGCATATTATTTCTATTTTCATATACATTTACATATGTACATTGAATTTGTAAATGATTGATTCCACATTTGTGCAGTAAATATTTTTCAGCTAAAATGTTTAATTTTCTAGTTTAAAAGATGTTTTTTTATCAATTTAATAAATATACTTATAACAATAATTAAAAGTTATAAACATATTATATAGAGTCCCTATATATTCCTAAGCTAATAACAGTATATTATATATTTCCTAATTACCAACTTAGTAAATTGACATTTATTGACTGCTAGTTAGTTTGGAGGCTTAGACAAGAATATATTATTATAGTTAATTCATTCATGATATATTACTGATTATAAGCTATAATTATACCAGACACCTAAAGAATTGTGGATAATGGTCAAAATGCATTTTTTTCAGAATAAAGCATATGAATTTATAGCACAGCAGATCTCAGTTATATGCAGTGCTGATGAAGATTTGGCAGAATCATTGATTTCAGACTTCCTGAAGTCTGAAGAACTCTGCTTTCAGTGTCTAGGTATCAATGAAGATACTATTCAGGTAAGAATATAATTTGCTCTTTTAAGATTTTTTATTTTGATGTAATTAATAGCTGCTTCACTCTGCACACAAATGATAAAAACACCATTATGGTTAGGATATAAATGTTATCTAAGTTTTATAGAAAAGTAAAATAATTTTTTGAAAAACAAAGAGATATATAAAATATAAAATTCACGTTAGCCAACCATGCATCAAGTGTTTTATCCAACAATGGCTATTGGTAGAAAAATCAATGCAGAAGGCTCGGTGATTAATCGATGAACTCGGAGTTCAGTAGATTAATTCACGGTAACCAACAGTCTGCCATGCATTAAGTGTTTTATCCAACGATGGCTATTGGTAGAAAATGAATTCAAAAATGTTGGTTAACTAAAAGTGTTGGTTACCATGATTTAACTCAATACTTTTTGCATTACGATCAATAGCCATCGTTGGATAATGTATAGTCAATTGTTAGTCAATATGTTACCTAGCAACATAAATACTGTATAACGATATACCAAAACCTTATTTTCCAACATTTTCATTTGTATATGCATAACAATAAACAAATAATACTCAGTGAAAAATGATTGAAAATTCTACATAGCATGTGTGGGTAATTGTGCATCCATCATTACAATAACTAAGCAGCACACCTTACCTACGGTGCATTGTGATCGCTAGCTGACTGTGACGACAACAATGACGTGACACGTTTAGCCAATTAAAAACAAAGCCATCAGATACATGGACAAAGTAACATGTATCTCGTGTTAAAAGGGTTAATGCTGATTTTCGGCCATGAAATTGGAGAAAAATCTAGCTTTGCAACGGCACATCCAAGACAATTTATTTGTATGGACTTGACCTTCAATTTCTTTATAGCATCCTTCCAATTAAGCATTGTGCGATTTGAGACTTTCTTCCAGTCTCAACAGCCTCAAATCTATCTTATGCATGATGTACTTTGTGACTTCCAAAGTTTATTTATACCAGTTATATTGCGGCCTCCCCACTGACAGACGTCACCCAAACATTAAATTCACTTGTGAAGCTACTCACAAATGGATCGATCGTTTTCCTTGACTGTCGCATTGATATATCTGACAATTATGTTACACTTACACTAGTTACATTATCTTGCCGTATACTGCTATCTGCTCGTTTCAATGGTGAAAAGGTCTTATCCATTGTTTAACTCACCCGCACTTACACAACCTGCTCTTCTTGGTCGCTTTTTAATGAGGAAATTAATAACTTAAAAAGAGTTTTACCCTCAATGGTTACCCCACTGCTTTTTCCATCCACTGTGTTCGAAGGTCGAACCTTTCTCAATAAAAAGCTCAGCAACTCTCAAAATACCTCTAATAAAGTTAACCGTAACACGAAAGCCGTTATTATACTCTCTCTCCCTCTTGTTGGAAAACCGACTGTTTGTTTTTAGAAAGGCCATCTTGAAAACTTTATCGGCAGTGTTTTAGTGATATTAAGCTTGTTGGTTCTTGGTTGAAAGCATATCAAGATGCAATGCCAGCATCAGAAAAGCGAGATCAGAGCGTAATAAAGTCTAAAGAGGAAGGAAAATCCAAGACAGGGCATTCCGACTTTTAGAGTTATTTTTGACTGTCTTTTTTAACATTCTTATGTTTGATTGTGTTTTTTTTGTATTTTCTATGATCTTTTTACATTTAACTTGTCAATTCGTATTAATAAATCACGAAAAACTAAATATATATACATTTGGTTTTTTTAATAAAAAATAAAGGATTATATGAATCGGCTGAAGTTTTTTTTTGGAATGGCAACATTATACAGGGTGGCGCTAAAAGAAAAACCCGTATCGATTTCATCACATTTTAGGACACAAATTTATGTATAATAACTTGTATAAAAGTCTATGTTGGTGTGTTGTTAAAATTATCAATTTAAATTCAAACTTCATTTAGCGAAGTATAACCGACATTGAAGATAAAATATTTATTGACCGAATTAGAGCAATTACTTTTAAACAAGTGCTGGGGCAAACTTTATCACAAGAATTGGGCAAATCAAAGCACAAATTGTCAAGCTAAACTGAAGCAGAGATCCCTACGATTTCAAAAAGAATGAAGCTGCCATTGGTAAAGCAGATGGCGTCTTGAAAGAATATGAAAAGAGTATTGTTCGATTATGTTATGACAAAAAGAGGAAAGGTAGTCCGAAATTGCCACAACAAATTGCTACAGCTAGAGGTGGTGGCCCAAGTCCTTCTCTCCTGACACTTCTAGGTTACATGCATTCACTTAAGATGTCATCCAGAAACCCCACAAGACAACTCAACAATGTGAAAACCGCCTATATGGTTTTGTTACTACCTGAAATTATGGGATGCTTATAACTTACTTCATGTAGTGTGCAGTGAGGAATTCTTCATCTACGTCAGTCGGAAACCCATCCATCAAAATGAAGGACCCTAGTGTTATCGTCAGATAACAGAACATCCAGTTTGCATCGGAATCTTCGTTTGCTTTTCCGCAAAGATGATGTGGGGGGGGGGGGGGCAAAGAAAATGGATGAACTTGTACTGGTGAACATTTTCGAGACACAATATTGGTCCATTCCGTCTTTCCTTTCTTGAAGAACAAATAAAATGTGCTAGACCCTGCAAAAGAAACCTTCCATCATGATAAGGTCCCATGTTTCAAAGCTCTTTCAACAACAACTTTTGAAGTATTTTGAACATGTGAGAATTTGGGTGCAATTAATTTATTAAGAACAGAGTCGTATTTACTCTTCATTCAGTGAACGATAAGAATGACATGTAACTATGGTAAATGTTCTTCGCGGTGTACTCCGAAATACTTAAAAAATATTTTTTACGGGTAAATCATTGTGCGCCACATTGTATCTGACAAATGATAATATACTAAAAACTTGAACTGGAAAATATGTCTAGAGAATACAGACGCAGAATATGAAAATCTGAATCGCCAATTTGCGGCGGAGAATGTCGAGCAGGAAACGAAACGGTAGATCACTTGTTCTTGAGTGCGACATATGAAGAGAAAAATCACTTCGATGATCCCTCACCTCAACTCGACAGATGTGATCTTCGAATCGCCGGGAGGAAAGCTTTGGTTTCCGCGACTATCCATTGATTGTTTGCATTTCCTGAGTCCCACGTCGACGTATCGCGTGTAAATCAAAACGCAGATTTATCGTAGATATTGAATAGTAAATAATAAAATATTTGCTACTCTCGTTGATACTTGTTGGACTCCATATAAGAACCATCCAAATTCATCATATTCTTTCTCTGCAACCGCAGCTGACTCTGTCTTCACATCCTGTCACTAATTCACTCCAATCCACTCCTTGCAAGATCTTCTCGGTCTTCCTTTTATTCTCTTTCTCGCTCAAATTGGCGAAAAGCTTGAATTTTAACGCCGTTACATGTCTCCTGCTCAAGTTTCGCCGATATTTCCCATGACGTATTTGTTTGTTCTTCTCTGTTTCTAGCTGATGTTGCCCAGCTGGGCGAGGTGGCTCGGTGGTAGAGCAACTGGCTGTCATAGTGAAGGTGGCACGTTCGTGATCCATATGCTCATTCGATAATCTCTTTATTGGATTGTGGTCTCTCGGACAACCTTGTACCTCAGTGATCACTACCTTTTTAGGTGTTTTATTCAGTTCGTAGAGGATTCCGCTATCCTGTATAGGATCTAGCGATATCAGAATGCCCCGTGATTCACCGTGATTTTAGGCTATTCTCTTGCCTGTCAGCTTACTATAGCAATTCGATGTTCGAGGGATAGCCTCCTTGTTCGTCAAAGGCATTCTGGTCTTCATTGGCGCTAGTCGATCAACTGTCTAATTCAAGCCTCCCCTCCGCTAATGTTAAAAGAAACATTTCCAACCAAAATTACCATTTACCTCACTCTTTAATTATTAAATTTTCTTTACAAATCAGACTTCGGAAAGGAAAGACAATTCATTACGCCTTCCAACGTGATTTCTCAATGATAGAAATGAGCTTAACCCTATCCATACCGGGCTATTTAACGCAGCCAGGTACCGAGGGGGGGGGGGGCTG
>JAUYWV010110973.1:0-12527 GCA_032274565.1 Nematoplana nigrocapitula
CCCTGCACCAGTCTGCGTCACTTATCCCTATAGGGCCTGGAAGGCAGCCACTTCGCATTTTGTTGAGTAATATTATTCTGAACATTTCACTTTCGGTACCTACCTATTTTTGGTTATGATACTACTATTAAATAGTGTTTTTCTAACATTATTTCTATTAGGCTACTATATAAGCTGGTGTGCGTCATTAATTAAACAGTTTAACATTCACTATTTAACAATTTAATTGTTTTCATTTGTTTTTGTAAATATACCTACTGTAAATCCTATACATTATACTGTATATCATAGAAAACTTTCTACCTACAGGAAATATATTTTATAACTATAATAATACGCTCCTACATCTATGTTACATAATCCTGGATCCACCACTGACTATAATTGGTTTGACCTACTGGTTTGTGACTCCCGCTCCAGGACTAGCTTGGGACTCTGATTCATTGATGTTTGACTTTGCCTGCTTGTATGTCGCAGACGATGGAGAACATCTTTTCTTGATACAGATTAAATATATTGATAATTTTATACTTATTGTTATGTATACTTTATATAGTATGATTACATCTCTCTGGTGCAGACATCTAAAAATCTGTCACAGGGTGTATTGGAAAGCTCATTTTGTGTGGCGTAAATTTATAAATAATGAAGCAACTCTTTTGAACGACAATCAAATTATGTCATCTTTACCACATATGGATTCAGCAACTCCGAGGGTCCTTTGTCAGTGGTCACAGCTAGGCAAAAGAGAGGCCTGTGTCAAATTACTATAAATACCGGGATGTTCTCACTCAGAGCGCGCATATACAGTATACAATATCATCGCACTACACCCCAAATATAAGGTAAGCTTATATTTCACTGTTTAATAGCCTAATGAAAAAAGTTCGTTTTTATGCGAAATTCTATCATTGTTAGTTTGCCTTGTTTCCTTTTCTTGTCTGGTGGCACGTATTGGTGGTGTTTTTTGTTCAAACTCTAGTGCTGCAGAGATGAATATCGATGAGGTTGCGGGGAGCAGTGGTGCTGCAAAGAATATCGAGGAGGATTCGGGGAACAGTGTTTCTACTAGGTGGTTTAGTTGGAAATTTTAATCTTCATAATTCACATAATATTATTAATAAAAAGATGAGAGTATAGTTTCTATTTCAAAAACTATTTGTTTCGTAATTGATCAACTAATGAAAAAGTTATAAACATTTCACATTATAATTTTTATGATTTGTATATGGCCAATGTGAATAACATGGTAAATTGTGATGTAAATATAGGAAAAACAGGCTGGGAAATATATCATTTTATATCACTTATTTTATTTATGATATATTATTTTTTACAGGTTGAATTAATTATGAATTTGAAACAAGGTGATGAATTCCCTACATTTGAAGCTGCAGTAGAAGCAGTCTACAAATTTTGTGATGAAAGTTTTCACCCCATTCCAAAAGACCAAAGCCAGAAGGTAAGTTGTTGTATGTTTTTCCTTTTCACCCTGTTACATTAACTCATAGACAAACAGAAAAAATGTGCCAAAAATCGTGCTCTGTATTTTGTAAGACTACCAGTAGAAAATGTGCCAAATATCGTGCTTTTCAATCTGTAAGACTACCAGTAGAAAATGTGCCAAATGTTTTTCAATCTGTAAGACTACCTAGAAAAAATGTGCCAAAAATCGTGATCTGCATTTTGTAGCAAGACCACACTCTATGTAGAAAATTGGTGAAAAAATTCGGTTGATTTTTTTACCTCACGCTCGAACACATATGTACGAATTTATGAATACAGCAAATACATTCAAATATTTACGGTGGCGACTTGCGTACATCAATCATTTTAACTATTTTTTGTGGTCAGATACTAGCGGAAAATTGATCTAATAAGGGGCGTGCTCCCCCCAATTTTGAGTGGAGGGCCGAACGCTGTTGTCGAGCGTTCGAGCACAGCACTACAAACCCTCCCTCTTATTCCATATCAAAACTATTGAAGTAGTACTGTGCTATCGCTCGTCCACAGCGTTCGGACCCCCGCTTAAATTTCGGGGGAGGACGCCCCTTATTAGATATAAATGTCTTGTATATTTCAGTTTATTATTTAAAAGTTCTGGGAAGCTATAACAAATAAGTGTTGTAAACCCTATGTTTGCCAATGTTCATTAGTATATTTTTCAATTTTTATATAGTTCAATATTCTTTGCAATTATAGTAATAGTAATATTGCTTTGTAAACTATTATTTTTCTGATGTGCTTTCTCCAATTAGAGTAGATACTGAAAGAAGGAAGTGCGTACTGTGCTAAACAGTGATTTTTTAAAATTAAATGAAAATATGTTCATACTTGTAAGTTGTAATGATATAAAACTAGAATACTATAATTTAATTCACACATCAATTCATACAGGTCAAAACATACAACCAGAAAGTGAATCAACAATTCAAAATTGATGCAGATGGGGAATCTGTTTATTCTGCTCGCTTCATCTGTAAGCACTATGGCCACCCGAAAGCCAGTGAAGTTGCAAAGAAGTCCAATAAAAGGCCACACCAAAGAACATTGAAATGTGGTAAGTATACATGTTCATTATTATCTTAACAGGAAGGATTTTTACAAAATTGTCATTTGTGCTACAGTATATGTTATATTTTATGTGTTTCACCATATTTAAAGAAGTATACCGTACAGTGGAACCCACTTATTACGTACTCGCTTAATACGTATTTTGTTTGTATGTAAATTTCTATCTAAATAGTTTGTTTATTATGTTGGTTCATTACGTATGTTGGTACCAAATGTATATTTACCCGTTTAATAAGTAGAAACATCAACGTATGCGCACTATTTGGTAAAAACGCCTTTTCAAAATTAGTTTCATCGTAATTATAGGCTGATTTTGATCCATTGGCTGATCCAGCCGTCGGTTTTTTTTTGGGGGGGCAAAAGGTTTCGAGAGGGGATCTAGGCCAAAAAGGTGTATTTACCTCATGATTAGGCGCAGACATAGGGGGGGGGGGGGTCGGGAGCCCATTAACCCATTAAAAATATTTTGTGCCTTTAAAAAATATACGCCCTCTGCGTCTTCTTCCTAATTATGACTCTTCTTCGTTTTTTTTCATTTTTTGCACCCTCTGCACCTTCTGACTATTTATATGCCCCTTCTCCATTTCTCTTTTTTTAGCCTTCTGCGCCTTTTTCTATTTATACTCCTTCTCTCTTCTATTTTGCTACTACTAGAAGATTATTTGGCATTTTTTTACTCATATGACTGTTAACGTCTCCTTCGCTACACGAGTTATCTGGTAACATCCTTGTAGAATCGAAACAACAGCGTTGCAATGAATAAGGTCACAAAAACACGTGGACAGGGTGCAGAAAGCTGGCTTGCGAATCCAAAGCAAATGACTGAATCAGTTAATGCCCCTCCACCTAGTTTTCCTAGTCAGTGTGGCCGGCAAATTTGTCGCGACAACATGGTCGCAGAAGCTCCAGAGGCGTACTACAAAGGAACTGTGACCATACCTTTTCTGGACCATATATACCATAGTCAGTGAAATGAACAGTCAGTTTGGAAAGGTACAACTTAATATGTAGGTTCGCTTATAACGTATAAATCGTGCGTTCCATGGGTATACGTAATAAGCGGGTTTCACTGTAATATTTTAATAGCGTAAAAATGTTGTTTATCTTTATTTCTGTGTATTTTAATCTAATATAGTGTATATAACTTTATGTCATCAGGTTGTCCATTTGTCAATGGGGGGCTATATCGCATAACAAAGTTTGTCAACGAACATGCCGGGCACCCCACTGGCAAAGATTATTTTTCCCTCTATGCCGATCATCGGCGGCCAGATGAGCCAGCTTCCAAAGTGGCAAAAACTATGCTGCTAGCCGGTTCAAAGCCAGACCAAGTTAAAAGTTATCTTCACAGCAGTGGATACCACGTGCATTCCTCTGACATTTACAATCTAAGTTCAAGGAGCCAGGAAGCAGGTATTTTTATTTTGTTTACACACATGACTTTCTAATTGCAATATTTTTATCGCTTTTTATGTTTAGATTGAGACATAATAAATTCATTTTTGTGTAAATTATAAATGTTCAGTATGATCTCATTATCATTAACCATTTATTAATTAACTTTTGGTTGTAATGAACTTCTCAGTCGTCCCCTGACATTTTTATCATACTCCTTACAACTTTTAATAAAACTACTCTGTATATTTCAGAAGGTGATACTATGGTCCAAATAAGAAACATTTTGTCTGATGTGGATGTGATTTATAAAATAACAACTGAGGACAATACCATCAATTCAATATTTTGGATGACCAAGGCACAACAGGTTCTTTTAAGACAATATGGCGACGTACTAATGTTAGACTCCACTTTCAAAGTAAGCTGTTTCAATTAATTGGAAATATTTTATGTTACTTACTGGTATCAATATAATAGTAGATGATAGATAGATAAGTGTATATTGAACAAAATAGTGTACAAAATGGGAATCGGTACTTGTTGAATATGAGACATGTTCGTGTCAGATAAATGGACAAGATACTTCAAAATACCAGCAGGCCACATAAATTTAATTACAATGAAACTATTGTCAACTGAACACAAGAATACTTGAAAAAATAATCAATAAAGTAGAGTTATATAGATGATGAAGCAGGGTATGGATGAGTCTTCTTGATCTCGGGGAGAAGTCAGGAAGCAGATTGTGAAGCGGATGAGAGTTATCCGACATGATGACTCGAAAAAATCTGAGAGAGGTCTTTATTCTGCGAGACTGGAGGTTGATGCGATTTGAAGTTGAGATGATACGGGAGGCACGTATATCAACGAAATTTATTCTGTCCTGAAGAGTTGCATTTACTCCGACCCAGAGAGGACTGTTTAATTCAAGAATCGTCAAAATGGAGGCTGCGTAGAATTTGTCCAGCTCGTGTGTAGAAAGGACGGTTCTGAGGATACGTAATGCGTGGAGTCTTTGAGGTGCCATTTTGGTGATATTGCCAATCTGAACCTCCCAGATCAGTTGTACGTTGAAGAAGAAGCCCAAGATTTTTAATGATTGAACTCTAGTTGAACCTTCAATGTCGCAGGGAAAGGTGTTTTTCTTTGTGATGATAACTAATGCCTTGAGTTTTGAATTATGTACAAGAAGGCCAGTATCATCAGACCATTTGATCTTACGTTTGTGTTCTGCCAGTGTGTGAGGGTTATCGCTGTTGATGAGTAAGGGAAAAACAGTATTGGTGTCGTCCGCGTATTTTACTAAGATGGAGAGAGGACAGGAGGTGCGATTCATACCTGCTACGACAGCAAATAAAAAGGGCCCGAGAATGGACCTTTGGGGGACCCCTGAGGACACGTATACTGGGTCGCTGATGCCTTCTCTTTTTATATAAATAAGTTGTAAAATACTTCTATCATATTTGTACTATGCTTGACATTAAAAATAACATGATTACCTATGTATCTATTTATTATTTCCATTGCATTTATTTCATCAGGTGAATAATCTGAATCTGCCTTTGGTTACAATTAAATAAAACATACGCTTCTACTGTTACATTGGATGTAATTGTATTTCATCACATCATATAGCCCTACATTATGTCTTTTCTATGTACATCTCTGATATAAAACATAATTATCAGCTTTTAATCAAGTTGGCTCAGAACAACAACGTTTATCGGTTGATTAATTACTCTATAAGTTATTCGATATGCTTGTTTCAAACTTAGTAATCAATAAGGTCAATGTCATTTTCATTTCCCTCCAAAAACAGTCTTCTTTGTCATTTATCTTTAGATGGTGCTTCAATGAGGATGTCGTTGAGGGCCATAGCGACCATGATGAGGAGAACATCGTTCCCCATCCACGGATGAGAAATATGACAAGGGCTCAGAGATTCAAAGTAAATGATAGGTTTCACTCTGTTCACTTAGTATAGACAGGTCACCAGTAAAAGTTCAGAAGCAATTGCTTTACAAATTTATGTCATTACATCCATAGTACGTATATATATACGTCGTGGATACGCATGATTTTTATGTTATAAAATCAAAATAATAGGATACAGAGAGCTCAAGTTTTAGATTATTTCTGGTAAAACGCTAGCATACCACACTAATTTAAATGATTTATTGTTGTTAAATAATATTTATATATCATATAAATTAGCATAGACTTATGTATATAGAGTTTTAATGTATATTACTTTTAATCACTATATTCTTCAGTTACAATTTAATCCCTATCATATGTTATCATTGGATTGCACTTTATTTGGATATATTAATTAATATTGTCACTATTAGTTGCAATGGAAATTATAATTAATTGTTTACAATCCAGTGTATGTAATCGTCTGGATTAGGTGTAACCCACTGAAGTGGAGTAGATTTTACTTTTTAATATAATTGACATTATTTTTAAATGTATTTTAGGAGGCTCAAGTTGTGGGCTCCCAAATTGCATCTCTCATTTCGACACTTCCACGTCAACGCCATGGAGCTGCAATGGCGTATTTGAAGTCTGTGTACGAGAATCTCAAGTCGGGGGAATGGGAGACCATTCGGCAGGCCACATCTCCTATCTCTCCAGGGACCCGTCAGCAGTCCCCAGAACCTCGTCGGCGCTCTGTCTCTCCGGACCTTCATCAGGCAATATCTGCTATCTCTCCAGTCCCTCGTCGGCAGTCTGGCTCTCTGGACACATCACCAGAGATCCTGCCTCTTCGAGAGCGTCTCTCTATGAACCTTTCGGATCTAAATTTCCGATTCCGGTGAAGACCAAGGGGCGTCTAGTAACGAACAGACAGCCACTATTCAAACGGAAGACTCGCAAAGCGAGGTTTGAAAATCTTTCCAAGAGTGAGCAGACAAACATGTTTTATACAGAACCCGTCTCTTGCCAATGAAAACTGCATCACCAACATGGCTCGTGTGGGGTTAGACAGCAGGGTGTGCGACGAGCGTTTTGATGTGCAGTCTATCCGGCACTTTTTCTCAGCAAAAGCTTACAAGATTGTGGTGGACTTCATTGCCAATGTGACAGATAATCCCACACTTGGCAAATGTTCAGTTTGCAACCACTATGGGGGGGATTCTGCCTCTGGAAGAGTTGGGTGGTGTCAGTGTGACCGTTGCCTCATGTGGGCACATTATCCATGTGTCCAGTTAGTTAAAAAGCCACGGGGGGATTGGTTCTGCCCGAGGTGCCGTTAGACTAATGTTTTAAATGAAACTCTGCCAAATTTGACACCAGCAACAGTGTATTACATAGACATCGGATTAGCACGCTGGTTATATATAGACTGGCCATTGGCTCGCGATATCCATTAGGCGTGTAGGCACACATAGGAGACGCGAGGTGTGAGGATAAGGAATTATCGATCAGCTGCATTAGAATATCTTTGATTCCTAATCGTACTTAGCGCATTAGAATATCTTTGATTCCGAATCGTACTTTGTGCAGCGCGGGGCACCTATCTGAAGATCCTAGATCCCTCATTGTAGAGTTTATGATAAATGTAATTAAATAGCGATAAATTTTGTGTTTAAAATGTTATGAAATTGTTAAAAACACTTATTTGGTAATATTTATATAACATAATTTGTAAATTTCTTAAAGATATTTGTAATTATTTATTTGTAAACCGTTAAATTCCGACGTCGGTTTTCAACCGTGACTTTATTTTTTGCAATTAAATGCGCAGCACAATAGCGTACCATCGTCCACACACCTAATTGCATCAAATGTGCCCAATGGCGGTCTATCAACAGCCTCTCTAGATATGTGGATGCAGACCATAGAAATCGGATTTGTTTACAATACCTAGAACTGATACGCCGCTATTTGCATGTGTTGTAATAGAAACTGCCACTAGTGTGGCAAAATATATGGCGCAGATAGACGTTTTTCAATTTCGCGCGGATTTAAAAAATGAATGCTCCGCATTTCTAATGCATTTTTGCCACACTAAGCCAGCTCCTGTGGTGTTCTCTAGTCAGCTATATTGAATCCGCTGATGTCGCTTCTAGCTTAAAATAGCTATGCCGCGTAATCCGATTTCTATGATGCATACACACAAATCCGATCTCTATGGTTTGCCACCTTTCATATTCATTTCCTATTATTAAGCATACAACACTTTATACTACTGATTACTGGAAAGAGTAGATCGAGCAATGACAATAAAAAGCGGAGGAGTATACAGTATACTGACTTTCTCGCCTCATCTCCTGGATTCTCTGGATAATCTCTGTACATATTATTATGATCATATCTTGTATGCCTACATGTTTTTCTGTTTTTCAATAAATGTTTTTCGGAAAAACGATTGTTTTCGTGATGACTCTAATTAAATACTTTAAATATTCATCCGATTGTAAATGATATTCTGTTTCGAGAATTTATTTTTGCGTCCAATTTCGTATGCTATATACATATATCAATATGAATATACACTAGATAAAATGAAGGAGTTATATACATTTCAGACATAAAATAAAGCGAATTTATAAGAATAGAAGGTGAAAAAATAACATAGAACGCTAAGACGACTCTGTCATCAAACCGATGCATCTACCTTAATACACACTTTCTTCTCAATACATTAGTTAAGGGTTAAGAGGACAGGCGAACATCACGCTGAAAAACAATGGAAAGAAGTTGGAACATGTCAGAAACCCGAAGTTCCTAGGCGTCTTCTTTGACGAAGGCCTGGGGTTCAACAAGCAAGTTGTAGAAGCGTCAAAAAAGATGGCGGGCAGGATGATAATACTAAAGAAAATGGCAGGGAAGAAGTGGGACCAGAAGCGAAACAACTTGAAGAGTCTGTTCGAGCAATGGGTAAGTAGCGCTGGAGAATACGCTTCAGGGGCGTGGGGACCTTTTGTCAGTAAGTCAGGTCTGTATAAGTTTGACAGAACGGTTAGGAGAGGGGCGAGAATCGTCATGGGCTGCCTGAGTACAACACCTATAGATAAACTACAGAAGGAATAGGAGATTGAAACTGCGGAAGACAGGATCAGAAGAAAATGCGCAATCAGCAGGGAAAATCCAAAAGAAATGACCAAAATCCTGAACTCCAAGCGGTAACGAAAGAGAATGTGAAAAGAAGAATAGTAGCAAAAGGAACCGGAGTGAAGAAGAGTCCCAGCTGAAGAGATATGGGAGAAGAAGTCGCCAACATGGTAGGTATAGAAGAGTGTCGATCGGAGGCGATAGCACTGGTGCCAGCTGTCCCGCCATGGGGAAGTGTATAGGAAAGTAAGAAGGAGAGATGAAAAAGATGAGGGTTAAGGGCTCTGGAGCAGTAGTATCATTACCAGTATGATGCGCCACACAAAGCATATCTGCTGGCCTTGTCTGCACACCCCCAGGTGTCATGGATGCGCAAACTAGCCCTTTTGGGATGCTATTGCAGCCGCCTCTCCTGACAAAAGACCGCCATGCGTGGTGAAAAGCCACATCCTTCACGAGGTAACCCTGATTATACAGAACATGGCAGACCTAGAGCTGACCACTCGATAGCTGGTCCCCAAGTCCAAGGTGGTGCCGCAAGCCGAAGGACTGAATGGCGGATTGTGAACCGCAACTATTGTGCGCCCGTCGACGCATCTACCGAACGTAGGCGGATGGCAAATATAGCCTAAGCCCAGTCCAACCAACAGGCTCTGGTTGGTGGTAGTGCTCCCTGGACCCGCACAATAAGCTGGCGACAAAAAACGGACTCCGAAACCTCGCCGGCAACCTTGAATATGATCAATCTCTATCACGGGAAACGAGGCACGTGGTCTCCGGTGGGCTTTTGCTCCCCAAAAGACAGAGGCGCGACATCCCGCAAGCTACTCAACCAAGCGGGACAGGCGCGCGTTTACCCAACCCCTTCCGAAACCGGTGCCCCGCTGTGTTCTCTGCAGTGTTTTTGTCCACCGAGCGTAAATTTCCGGCTTCTCGCGCCCGGCAATTAGTTACAGCCGGAGATATCGAAAACAACCCGGACCCTCCTAACTGAAAACGCGGATCTAGAGGAGGCACGAACAAAACCCGGCAAATCACCCACCCCAACGCCCCGCGAAAAACCAAGACCGTCCAACCGAGCCGCCCTCCCCCACAAAGAGTTCTCATCCTGCAACTCAACTGCAACGGGGCCAGCAGCAGACAAACGGACGACCGCAAACCTGATATCGTCTTGCTGAAAGAAACCAAAATCACCGCGGAATCGAAATCCAAGGCCCTTTCCTTCCCAGGTTACGAAATTTTCCATAAAGCCAAAAAGATCAACTCGGCTTGTCAAACACAGAACGCGCAGGCGGATTGGCTACCCTGATTAAACTGAACGCCGGATTACAAGTGACTTTCCCACAAATCAACCCGGTCGCAGCCAACGATCCCACCACTGAATGGCAGATCAATAGGGTGACAGTCCCAGGCAGCCCGTCTCCCCTGGACTGCACCAACCTTTACATCCCCCCTTGCGGACCGTCCGCTGAATATCTAAAACCCCGAAACTTCTCCCCAGTGTTCCTCCCGTACGTACGGAGAAGATATGTTCATTGCAGGAGATTGCCACAGCATCTCTTGGGATCTTCATCAAGAAGAAGACGAACTGGGCCAGAAACTTGACGAATCAGCTGAAAACAACAACTTCGTCTCCGCCAACACGGGGGCATGCACTCGCACAGACCCTCGCTCTGGTGGCGGTAGCACACCAGATGTCTTCTTCCACCACTATAAATGGACCGGTAAAATCGATTGGACTCCGGAAGATAGCATCGGCTCTGACTACCACCCGATCTTTATCTCCGTAGAAGTCAAAAGAACAGCCAGCCACATCAACCACAGAAAAGCTTGGTCGTACAAGAAGGCCGACTGGACCCTCTTCAAAGAGAGCCTCCAGACCTCCCTTTCCTGCTGGGACTCCAACCCTCCCTCCCCAACCCTTGCAAACGTCCACCTGCTGAAATCCATCCTGAAAGCAGCCACCAAGGTCATCCCCCAAGGATACAGAAAACAACCCAAACCTTGGTGGAAAAAAGAGATCGAAGAACCCACCAAAAGAGAAACGCCGCAGCCTCCAACGCTCAAGATTCCCCAGAAAACCTGGAACTATGGAAGAACCTTATCAAAGACGCCGCTGACCTCATCGCTCAAGGCAAGCAGAGATGCTGGCAATATTACGCCTCCTCTTTCAATGCCAAAAGCAACCCTTCCAAGGTTTGGAACACCATTAAAAGCCTTGACGACAGAACCAAAAAAACCACCTCATGCACAGCCATGAAGAGCGGGGCCGACACAATCGAATGAGAAGATAAGATAGCCAACAAATGTATCCAGGACTATGTCTCCTAGAGAGTCCTCCCGTTGCACGAAGGAGACACCAAAATGAAAAGAGAAACTAACTCCTCGATGGAAACACCCTGCAGTCATTGCAACAACTACAAAACGGGAGTCTGCAGCCCCTTCTCTAAATGGGAACTCAAGGCTGCTATTAAATCTCTCAAGAACAACAAGGCCCCTGGTCTCGACAACATCTCCAACGAGATGATCAAACACCTCGGACCGGTGGGCGAAGCCGCGCTCCTAGACCTCTGCAACCTCTCTTTCAACAAGTCCTTCTGCTTCAACAACTGGACGAATGACGTCATCATCCCCATTCTAAAACCGGGAAAACCCCCCAACGAAACCTCTTCATATAGACCCATCTCGCTCACATCTTCCGTAAGAAAAGTCATGGAGAAACTTGTCAAAGCCCGCTTGCAAGCCTGGCTCGAAGACCGGAACCTCCTCTCGAAATGGCAAGCAGGATTCAGACGGCTCAGATCGGCAGAAGATCAAATGGCCAGAGTTAACCAAAGAATCCTTGACGGGCTCCAAAACCCCAAACCCGCTCTGCGTACCATTCTCCTCCTGGTTGATTCCACCAGAGCCTTCGATACCGTCTGGCGCGACGGACTTTACCATAAAATGGAAAAGCTGAACATCCCTAACTGCTATACTCGCTGGATCAAAGGTTTTCTGGCCGACAGAAAGGCCCGCGTCAAATACGGGCAAGGCACTAGCCCCAACAGAAACTTCCGCCAAGACCTCCCTCAAGGATCCGTTCTCTCACTCCTCCTGTTTTTGATCTACGTAAACGATCTACCCGAATGCCCTCCTACCGACTCTGAGCCCTCGCTCTTCGCCGATGGCCTTGCCACCTTTTCACAAGGACGCCACAATAGCTATCGCCTAAGAAAAAGCTCAGCGAACGATAGACGCCATCGCCAAATGGAAACTTGCCATCTCTACATCCAAAACTGAAGCCACCCTCATCACTCCCTGGAACAGAGTAAAAGACTCTCAGGTTCGCTTAACTTTATTCGGGCAGAACGTCCACACGAATCGCACGGTCACCTTCTTGGGTGTCACTTTCGACAAAAACATGAGCTTCGGAGCCCACCAAACTCGCATCATCAGAAAAGTGTCGACTCGCCTCCAGCAGCTGAGAGCCATTGCAGGTCGGTCCTGGGGAG